>LPNX010411991.1:85664-111432 GCA_001517045.1 Pseudotsuga menziesii | reverse complement strand
CCCCCCCCGAGCCTTTAGTGCCCCTATCCTTTTCTTAAATGTTCAACCACTTGACCCATATACCCTGTCAACCTTATTTAATTTTCCATCCCATCATGGATCGATAAAAGGGACATATACAAGGAACGACAATAAAAATAATTTTTATTCAACCCTATGGATTTGTGTCAAATGTTAGAATTTCATTATTTTATTAAATTACTTATCGTCATGAACATTTTACTTTAATGTTTAGATATACATACCATACATTCTGACACAATTTTTTATTGCTAATAAATTATTCAACATCATCTTTGACGTAACATACATTGCATCAATGAATGCACTTAAAAATTATAATATTACAACCTAACATTATCTAAATAATGTTCTTAACATCATTTTAAGAAGATCACTTACTTATAATTAATAATTAATTGATGTTTATTTATTGATTAACCAAAAATATTTCAACTTCAGTAATTATTTATGTATTGACTTATTAAAACTCTCCTAAACATTAATGATTATTTACATATGTACGTGCCACATTCAACAATTGAAATATTTAATGATCATTTACATATTTAATATTTATTTATTACAGTATCCCAATTAATTATAATTAATCTTAATGATCATTAATGGAAATATTTACCACATTCACGAGTCAACCTTAATTATAGTTAAACGTAATTAACATAATTCATAATTATTTAACATGTATCAACAAGTCAATATTGGGCTTAATAGGAATAATTAATTGTCATTAAAACTCAATTGATATTTATTATGCAAGTTAATAATAATCGTGTTAACGACAATTAACATTATTAACACTTATCTAACATTCACTAACTAAGTTAATAATAGTCCTTATAACCATTAACTAACATTTATTTAGTGATGACCTTAATCACAGTTGAATCCTTTTTCATCAATAACTTGACGCATTAGTTTCAATTCATAACTTAATTAATGATAAGTATAATGTAACTAGTCACAATCACAAAACATCAAGGCCCAAATATAACAACATGACATGCAATTATACAAGAATTTATGTAGATGAGTTATGTAAACATAGCTAATGCTCACATACATCATGTAGGTACAATAATAATACTCAACCAAGCATCACACATAATCGCTTAAGTTACTATATGTCAACACATGCTTAAAACATGAATTTGAAATGTTTATTCATTTTCATTAACTTATGTTATAATGACCTATAAAACAATCATAAAGTACTGAAATGACACAAGAATACTAGAGGCTTCATCACACACATCTAATTATGTTTCCCCCTAAAACTTTCATGGAATTCCTATCTTCCTACTTCCTCTTATCTAGTTCACAACTAACTTCCACATCCTATCCTTCCTATGTTGGAGTACCTATGAGCGTTATCTACATGACCTAACTCAAGTTAGAACCCGTAATCAGAAGTGTCATCTCCATCGACCAAACTTCCCCAACAGGCATCCACTGGTCATCATCACACACCTTGGGTAGCATGTTGTAGCACAACCCTCCCATGACTCCGGGTTTCGAGGATAAATGGTGGGTAATGCCTCCACCCCCTAATGCAAAAAGGAACTATGTCCATATTGACATAGTGACTGCATTTTGACTATTTTCCTTAGGTTTTGTCATTGAATAACCAATTGGGCGATTGATTTTCCTGAAACGCCACACCATCCCACATATCATGATTATAACAATAATCATACGTAATAATAACAATTCATTCTCGTACCATTATATTTTGGAGTTCACACCGTCGATGTACTTCCATTTTGTAGGACTCGGTTATTCCTTATCTCTTCTAAACCTGTAGGTTAGTCTCCTATATGTTGATGTAATTGTAACTTCGGAATGTATTCACTTGTATTTATTATGTATTGTACCCCGATGTTTATTCCAGGATGTGTCTGTAATGTACTTGAGTCATGTCATGCCCCGATGTTCCAATTGGGAAGTTTCTATAATGTAAAGGTCATGTCAAGTCATTTTTGGTAACCCTCCTATTGGTTAAGGGTTAAATACCCCACAAGTGTGGGGCCCTAGGTTATTAGACTATGCTAGGCTAACTCTCCATTGAAGGGCGCATCTTTCTGTCGAAGCGGAATTCGATTCCGAGCATTTTTAGTTTTTGTGCGGGAGATTAGGGCTTCTTGCATAAGAGGAATTTTTGAGTGAGCCTAGCATAGGATTGATCTCCTCATCAAAATCAATGTTTAGAGACCTGGATCAATATTTTTGGTTGGGTGAAACTCTGGGAAAGTCAAACCCTATTTTGACCTCGAGTTGGAAAAACCCTAAAATACTAAAACTGCTACGTTTTGGTACATTCACCATAACCCTAGATTTTCGAAGGCTCAAGAGATGATATTTTTTGAGGCCAAATATAAATTACTAATGTACATTGTGTCCAAAATTCAGCCTCATATTCCCTATATTCTGGAAGATATGATCCCTCCAATTTAGGGTTCCAACCTCTTCCAGAATTCATCCCTAAACAGGACACCTGGGAAGAATTGCTATATCTTGGGATACAAAGGTCCAACTGAAATTCCTGAAGATGTTCTAGAAAGGGAAAAGACTTTAATTTCTTTAGTCCTAGTTTTAGACTTAGAAGATGAACCAGTGACACGTGGAAGTCCATACAACTCACTATTCTGAACAGTCCTGTAACAGGTCACCATGGGAAAATTATCATAAATCCCAATTGGTAAACCAATTCTAATGAAACCTATGGCGTTGGATCAGGGAAATGCAAGGTTATCTTAGTATGAAATTTCAGACATATAGGAGCAGTAATTTCATAGATACCATAGAAACGGTAACAGACATTTCTGCAAGAGAAATTGGAAAACTAGGGCTTCCTATTCCAGGAGCTTCCCTCCACTATTTTCAGAAATGGAGTGCATTGGACAGCTTTCCTTGAAGATATCTATCCTTCTATCCAATCATATCTGAAAGATTCTAATTTTTTAAAATTAGGGTTTCTCTGACAAACCCTAGATTAGCCAGATCTGGAATTAGGATGGACACCTCAAATCGGTAAGATCTAATCTTTTGCTATTTTCATTTGAGGTTCTAATTTCAAAGTGATATAGCACATTAGCTTGATGATAATATTGGTGAAGTTGACAACTTCCAAGCATGGAATCATATGATCTCCCTGAAGAAAATGAATTGGACACCTACATAAGTAGAGAGGTTCCAGTTCTAGAGGGAGATGAGGCTAGAAGCCTTACACAAGAAGAACTTGGTCAAGGCCAAGAAGATCATTGTTGATTCAATCACAGATCAACTTGTACCAATAGTGTCTTTCCTAAAGAAATCAAAGATGTTTGATTCCTTGACCAAGATATTTGAAAGGAAGAACATAAATCAGAATATGACCTTAAGAAACCAGTTGAAGAATGTAAAGATACAGAATGCAGAACAACTTGAAGCGGTAGAAGAAGAAGTGGAGAATGCAGAAGTGGTGATAGCCACCTTGAATGGTTTCCCAGGATCAAGGGATTCATTCATGTGAGGAATGTGTGCCAGAAGGAATTGATCACTTTCAGAAAGAGCACACACAAGAAGAAGAATCTCAACTCATAGTGAGAGATGGGAAGATCAAGCTCTCACCATCCAAAGAAGATCCCTCAAGCAATGAGGAATATTAAGAAATCAATTCTTGAAGAACCTCTTATCCATATTGAGCATTTGGATAAGAAATGATGAAATCATGAATGAAGAAGATGATGAAGTGGAAGGATCAAGAAGGAGCCTACTCATGAAACAAATAAAGATAAGTATTCAATTGTCATGTCATGATATTGTTTTGTTATGCATTTGTTTATATTCATTTGATATATTACGCATGATAGAATGTTTTCATTAATGACAGTATACTACTAATATGCATGCGATGGGTAAGTAGCTCATGGTGCTATACAACTCTCCATTGCTACTTATCTAGAATGAAACCTCTTTGCTGACATATTGGATTAGTGCACAATCTCAATGTTGTCCTGGTAGAAATGGAAGGCATCTAGAAAGTTTCCATGAGATATGGATGGATGTTGTATTGGCTAAAGTAGTTGCATGATCATATATTTATGAATTAGAATTTTCCATTATGAATATGCCTTCTGAAATGCTTCTAACCATACAAATTCATTTGACTTGTAGGAAAGATCGCATACAATCACCTACAAGCAAAGAAGGATGAGACTTGTTCCGAAGAACAAGTGACGACAGTTCAAGATGAAGAATAATATGACGAATGCAATGACATCATTGATGCAGAACCTTCCAAGAAGAAGGGTTCAAGAAGAATGATGTCTAGGATGCAGTATCGATACATGAAGAGAAGTTTGTAGTTCCATCATGCAGTGGATGGAAACATCGTGGGATACAGGGAAAGATTCATAGCATGAGGCATAGACTACGAAGAGACATTTGCAGGCACTAGAGATACACATGATAGGAAGAATCATGTGTTCAAATGAAAGAAGGACTTGTACGAGTTCAGAAGACACCCATGGGATAACACATACATGATGAGCTTGATGAAGATGTTAACCATGGCTACAAGGTTGATAAAGGATGACAAGCTCACGGATGGATGCGAGAAGAACTTTTGAAAAAGTTCAAGATAGAGGATCTTGGTATCCAATGATCCTAGATGGATACATAGAATATTAGTAGCAAAGGAAGCTACTTGTCACTCTGGTATAGAATGTTTAAGTACATAGAGTATGAAAGACAAAGGGAGAATGATGCTCTACTTCAAAGGGAGTGACTACAGAAGATCCTGAGGTTCAACATGGTACGACAAGATGGATAGATTACTGATGACTCTATGCTTTACTAAGAGTAAAGCAGATTCCAACCTTTTCTTCAAGGTTGAAGGCAAAAGACCAGTGATGATCTTGTTATGTGTCGATGTACTATTTTCTAGGCATGGAGGTGTGGATAAGGGAAGTATGCAGTAGAGATCCTGAATAGGTTCAGGATGATGTACTGCATGACCACACCTATGGCATCGAACATGAAGCTATTGAGTGTTGCTTCATCAGAGTCAGTTGATGCCATGATGTATCGTTAGATGATGTACCTGACAAATATGAGACCAGATATTTGCTTTGCTGTGAACACATTGAGACATGTTCACCTGATGGTTACAAATCATGCAGTGAGGTACCTGAAGGGTACAGTTGAGTATGGGATCAAGTGTGATCTCTTGGTTTGGTAGGATGGAGTCCTACATGGCGTTGAGTACAGCAGAGGCAAAAGATGTTTCCATTTGTTATTTGGGAGGTAGTATGTTTCTTTTGAAAAATGATATTTGATTTGGTTGATCTGACTTGCATTTGTTGCATGATGCAAAGAGGAGCAGTGATCCAAATCGAGATCTCTTGAAAGAAGGATTTCTAGCATAGCTAATGGGACAGGTTTCCCTCGGATGTAATCGGTCCTGGTGAAGCTCGCAGGTCATCCTTGGATGTAATCCGCCCTGATGTGATTCTATGCTAGAAATGGCCAAAGTGAAGTTTGAGTACTTCAAGGAGAATCTTGGTGTTCTTGAGATCGAGGTTTCCTCCGAGAGAAGATGATGAAGATCGAGAGCCATTCTGACATGGTGAGAGGATTGGTTCCTTCCATGGTTAGATGTAAGGGATGAGCCATTCTATCATGGTGAGAGGATTTGGTTCCTTACATGTCAGATATGAGTGCTAAGCCATTCTGAGGTGACTATAGAATTGGTCTCTACATGATTAGATGTAAGGCATAAATGCCATTCTAGGAATGGAGGTGCCTGGTCAGTTACCAGGAAAACTCAGTCTAGGACTGAGAGCCATTCTAATGTGAGAGAGGGATGTGTTCCCACTTAATCAGATGTAAGGGCTGAACCATTCTGTCATGGCTAAAGGATTAAGTTCCTCCCATGTCAGATATGAGTGTTGGCCATTCTGATGAGTAGGTCAGATGTAAGGGCAACTGCCATTCTGGGAATGGAGGCACCTGGTTAGTTACCAAGTAGCTTAGTCTGGGACTGGGGGCCATTTTGATGCGATGGTAGGATTAGTTCCTCCATGATTAAATGTGAGTGCATGCCCTTTCGATGTGGTGCTTTTGAGCATGGTCAGATATAAGTATAGAGCCCTTTCAATGCAGTGCTTTTGAGCATGGTCGATTGTATGTACTGAGCCTTTTCGATGCAGTGCTTTCGAGCATGGTTGACTATAAGTGCTGATCCTTTCTGATGTGGTGTCTTCGAACATGGTCGGATGTAAGTGTAGAGCCTTTTCGATGCGGTGTGCTTGCACATGGTCAGATATAAGTGTTGAGCCATTCTGGTGCGATGTGTTTACACATGGTCAGATGTGAGTGCTGGGCCTTTCTGACAAGATGAGGTCAGATGTGAGTGCTGGGCATGCCTTTCTGACAAGATGAGGTCAGATGTGAGTGCTGGGCATGTCTTTATGACAATATGAGGTCAGATGTAAGAGCTGGGTGGGCCATTCTGACTTAAGTGTCAGATATAAGCACTGATGAAGACCTACATGAAGGGTAGGTCTACAGGATTGACTCTGTAGAAATTCTTGTGATGAGAAGAATGAAGAAGATAACACTATTTGATTGAGATAGTAGAAGCAGTAATGATGATGATGATTCAGTGATGATCCAGCTTCGATGATGATCTAGATCAAGTGATGATCCAGACTTGATAATGATCCAGTAGTGACGACCCCGATCAAGTGATGATCCAGTAGTGACGATCCTGATCAAGTGATGATCCAAACTTGATGATGATCCAGTAGTGACAATCTAGATCAAGTGATGATCTAGACTTGATGATGATCCAGCAGTGATGATCCAGATCAAGTGATGATCTAGACTTGATGATGATCCAGTAGTGATGATCTAGATCAAGTGATGATCTAGATACAGTGATGATGACCCATATTGAGTGATTATCTAGATCCAGATGAATATGACTTGAAGATGAAGATAACTTGAAGATGAAGATGACTTGAAGATGAAGATGACTTGAATATGAAGATGACGAGAACTTGACTATGATTCAAATGATACAAAGAAGAAGACCTGTGCTGATAAATTGTGTCGAGAGAATACCTTCCTAGTTAAGAGGGAGTGTTGATGTAATTGTAACTTTGGAATGTATTCACTTGTATTTATTATGTATTGTACCTTGATGTTTATTCCTGGATGTGTCTGTAATGTACTTGAGTCATATCATGCCCCGATGTTCTAATCGAGAAGTTTCTATAATGCAAAATTCATGTCAAGTCATTATGGGTAACCCTCCTATTGGTTAAGGGTTAAATACCCCACAAGTGTGGGGCCCTAGGGTTATTAGAATATCCTAGTGAATTCGACCCTAGGTGAGTCATTGTAAGTTAGGGGAATAGTCCCCACCATCTAAGTCAAGGTTAACCCTCCTTGTTGAGCAGAGGGAAAAGTCCCCATAGGTTGTGGGGCACTAGGGTTATTAGACACTCCTATAGATGTCAGCTCTAGTAAATAATTGTTAAGTGAGGCCGACATGTTGGAGTGAGCTTCAAGTGAATGAAAGAATATAAATAGAGAGTGAGCCTCTCTATTTATCACACACACACACACTCACTCATTGGGGCACATGAGTGAGAGAGGAGAATATCTCTCAGTGTGAGAGAGAGAGACAGAAGCTATGGAGATCATATTTATGTTTTTGGGTTTTACTGCTACCATTCGTGCTCATTCTATCTTTGAGGAAGTTGCATATTTTTCTCCTTTATGGTTTCCCCAAGGAAAATTCTTTGTGTCTCTTGTCTTTGTGTTTTATTGCTGTGCATGTTATTCTCTCAGTTAAAGATCCTAAGATCATAATGCTAGCTTGAATGATAAAAAACTAACACTATCACAAGATCATGCAATATCGTACAATCATCGATATGCATATATATTTAATTACAAATAAACAACAATGTAATCATTTTCAATGTACCATGCATTGATACTGAAATACAACATTCAAATCTGGGACCATGATAACGACTGCTTTACAGAAGGATGGCTAGGGTTCAGCCGTAATGAGTGTGGCTTTGTACACCAAATCACATCCTCATCTCTCTTACTGGTAAGATATTGCAAATAATCCCTGACAAGTCTTATGTAAGCATCACAGGGAGGGGTGGCAGACCCCTCCCACCTAATCAATGATCAATATGAAAAGAATAATGTACCTGAGCATGTAACAACCAAATCCATACACATCGGCACCATAGAGATCCCCATTTCTGATACGAAAACAACACAAGATACCTAAAAGGACTACACCAAGCTGAACAATGGACCCCAAATAACTAACACCTGCATACAAGAATTACTGAAAGACCCTGCGTAACCCTTGTTGGAGTCATTTACCCAACATGCACACTTATTTGGTCAATTTTGGCCTATCTACCCACTATCCTAAGTTTAATTGACTTACTTGGCATCAGATGAGCACACTCTTACATTAGCATGAGATCACCCATGAACTCCTTCAGTAAAGGAGGCCAACTAAGCCTTCTCCTTCAATCAAGGAGGCTAACTCGGCTTCCTCCTTCAAACAAGGAGCATTTCTAGGGTGATCTAAGTGTCATAAATGCACCTAATTGCTAACTAATTGTTACAATCAGTTAACCTAAGTTGTGAAGGGGCCTCCATTCATTATTTGATTATTTTTTGTCATTATTTATGAACTAGAGCTAACACATGCACCTACAACCACTTTTGATGACATGTTTACTTCAGTTAAACTCCATCATAGCTACTTGGAGTTATGGATGTGCTACCTCCTTCAGTTGAACATGCAGTTACATGTGATGAGTCACTTTCAGTTAGACTCAGTCATCTATTGCACTCCATTCAGTTAGGACTTAGTTGAGAGTCAGTTATTGATTAGCTTGGTGGTTAACTATGTGTGCTGACTGTGGTCGACATTCAGTTAAGCTACACATATCCATGCAATTTGAATGACCTCCTTGAGTATTCGAATTGTATTGGAATTCATGCACCTTGCATGACCATTGTATTGTATTACTTATTATTTATTGATTAATATAGAGCTACAACTCCTATTGCAACACAATTATGCCATTTTCATGCTTAATTGTTTGAAATATCTTATGAGATTATGTTTTAGTCCCTAGATTATTGTGATAGATTAATATGGTATCAGAGCTCATGGCAGGACAAAGCTCTTTCTCTCAAAAACATGGGTTTTGACGGATGTTGCATGAAAAATTGAGCAAAACCTCAAATTCCAGCACTGCACCAGAAGCTGAAGGTTTACCACTTAATACCCCAAGTTAAGAAATTGTTGATCAAGGTTGCTTGATCAATTATGCTGGGTGTGATGAAAACTTGAAATGTGCAGGCTGTTCGACCTTACGGTGAATTTTTGTGTTTTTGCAGGTACAACTTTGAATGGACTCATCAGTCCCTCTTCTCACCCCATTCTAAAGCTATTCAGAATGGAAGTTGAAGATGATTGCATCTCTAAAGAGACAAGGTCTCTATGAGGTGTATATTGGACTTGGAAAAGAGTCTTATGAGAATGAGAATGACTGGCTAAATTATGGTGATAGATCTTTTGGAGTAGTATGTATGGCCCTTTCTCCTATCTTGCGCTACCTTATTGGTACTGTTGAATACCCAAAGGATCTCTGGACAAAATTGGACAGAACCTTTGGCAAGCACAATGAGGATCATAATAGCACTTTGGAGATCACATCCAGCACCACAATATTTCTTTAATCAAAAGTCTCAGCCTCTACTCTCTCTGATGAAGTTGTTCAAGATGAAGAAGAAGCAAAATCTTCTACACAGTCAATTCGAATTGAAGAAAGTCTCCTTGCAATGACTCCTTATCCTGATGCTCTGGAAGTTTGTGAGATATCTGATATCTCATATCCTCATATGGATGAAACAGAAGAAGACATTCAAATCTCTGATATTGAAGAAAAACATTTCTGCACTTCCATGCAAACATTCACCAATGATTTTCCTTTGAATTCTGTGCAAAATTTGCCAGTAATTACTTTTGAAAGTGAAGAGAAATTTGATTTTTCTCCCTCTAATGTTGCTGCTGGTGTGAAAATATGTAATACCTTGGATATTTTGGAAAAAATATCAGATTACAAGAGTGATAAATTCGCTCCCCATGATCTAGATCTTCCAGCAAATTCTTGTAGGATTGCATGCACCAAAATCCAGAATTTTGAAGAAGAATAAAGTTGTGCATCCACCGTCTCGGTTGACCATACTTTTGGATCTGATATGAACCTTATTGTATCTGATATTTCTTGGTTCAAAATTTCAGGTTCATAAACCTTCAATACTGCTTGTAGCTGTTCTCATCAACAGTGTGAAGAAACAAGCACTGCAAGTCTCCTTCGAAACTGCTGTTGGGGATTTGATTTCATTCCACACTTTTGGATCTGATATGAACTTATTTGGATATCATATGATCTCATTTATATCTGATATGATATTATTTGCTTCAAATTTTAAAACCCAAGAGCTTTTAGTCATGCTTGTAGCTGCTCTCACTAATTCCTGTGTGAAAAATCAAGTACCGCAATTTCTCTTCAAAATTACTGTTGGGGATTCCATGTTAGTTTTCTCTTCTGATATTGATGATATTATATTTTGTGAATTATTGGATATTTATGAATCTATATCATATTATGGATCTCAAGCATTCTCTCTCCATGGTCCCAGGGCTTCTCTACCTTTGGTCACATGCTCATCTCCTCACAGAACTGGTAAAGAGGAAGATTTTCTGCATCCGCCTGGACACTTGCTCCTAACAATTGGGGCTGTTTTTACCACTCATGGTTTGATTTTCATGGCTGCAACATATAGGTTTATTGATTTTTCCTCACATGGTTTGAATCCTCAAGAACCTTTTCTCATTTATCAGTTGATTTTAGTTGCTCTACATGGGTCCAATCTTCATCCAGCAGGTGTCTATATTTTTGATTTAGTTTCAAGCATATCATTCTTCTTCCAAAGAGGAATATTCCTCTAGAAAAAATCATTTATTTTGGATTCATAGGTTCACATGCACAGTATCAGGATGCTGCTACATAAAAGAACCAAAATTTCATGATTTACTGCTTAGTTTGAGGGGGGGTATTTTTCCCATGAGGTTTTTCCCATTTCCTTGGTTATATTAAGTAGTTACTTTTTGTACAGGGTGACCTATGGCCTTTGTTTCCGAGGCCCTATCATTTCATGCATTTTTTTTACTCCTCCTAAGTATAGCTTAACGAGGGGTGTTGGAGTCATTTATCCAACATGCACACTTATTTGGTCAATTTTTCCCTATTTACCCACGATCCTAAGTTTAATTAACTTACTTGGCATCAGATGAGCACACCATGACATTAGCATAAGCACACTCATGCCCTTCTTCAGTCAAGGAGGCCAACTAATACTTCTCCTTCATTTGGGGAGGCTAACTGGGCTTCTTCCTTCAAATAGGGAGCATTTCTGGGGTGATCTGAGTGTCATAAATGCACCTAATTGCTAACTAATTGTTACAATCAGTTAACCTGAGTTGTGAAGGATCCTCCATTCATTATTTGATTATTTATGGTCATTATTTATGAACTGGAGCTAACACCTGCGCCTACAACCACTTCTGATGACATGTTTACTTTAGTTAACTCCATTAGAGCTACTTGGAGTTATGGATGCGCTACCTCCTTCAGTTGGACATGAAGTTACATGTGATGAGTCACTTTCAGTTAAACTCAGTCATCTATTGCACTTCACTTCAGTTAGGACTTAGTTGATAGTCAATTATTAATTAGCTTGGTGGTTAACTATGTGTGCTGACTGTGGTTGACATTCAGTTAAGCTACACACATCCATTCAATTTGAATGACCTCCTTGAGTATTCAAATTGTCTTGGCATTCATGCACCTTGCATGACCATTGTATTGTATTACTCATTCTTTATTTGATTATACAGAGCTGCTACTCCTATTGTAGCACCATTATGCCATTTTCATGCTTAATTTTCTGAAATCTCTTATGAGACTATGTTTTAGTCTCTCTTCAGATGATTTCAGCTGCTCTACAGGGGTCCAGTTTTCACCGTGCAGCTGTTTATATTTTTGATTCAATTGAGTGCATTGTTCTTCTTCCAAAGTGGAAGATTCCTCCAAACATATTCATTTAGTTTGGATTTATAGGTGCACATGCACAGTCTCAGGATGTTGCTGCATAGAAGAACCAAAATTTCATGATTTACTGCTTAGTTTGAGGGGGGGTATTTTTCCCATGAGGTTTTTCCCATTTCCTTGGTTATATTAAGCAATTACTTTATTGTACAGGGTGACCTATGGTATTTTTTTCTGGGGCCCTAGCATTTCATGCATTTTTTTTACTCCTCTTGAGTATAGCTTAAGGGGGGGGAGTTGGAGTCATTTACCCAACATGCACACTTATTTGGTCAATTTTGGCCTATTTACCCACTATCCTAAGTTTAATTGACTTACTTGGCATCATATGAGCACACTCTTACATTAGCATGAGATCACCCATGCCCTCCTTCAGTCAAGGAGGCCAACTAAGCCTTCTCCTTCAGTCGGGGAGGCTAACTGGGCTTCCTCCTTCAAACAGGGAGCATTTCAGGGGTGATCTGAGTGTCATAAATGCACCTAATTATTAACTGATTGTTACAATTAGTTAACCTAAGTTGTGAAGGTGCCTCCATTCATTATTTGATTATTTTTTGACTTTATTTATGAACTGGAGCTAACACATGTGCATACAACCACTTTTGATGACATGTTTACTTCAGTTAAACTCCATCATAGCTACTTGGGGTTATGGATGTGCTACATCCTTCAGTTGGACATGTAGTTACATGTGATGAGTCACTTTCAGTTAGACTCAGTCATCTATTGCACTCCATTCAGTTATGACTTAGTTGAGAGTCAATTATTGATTAGCTTGGTGGTTAACTATGTGTGCTGACTGTGACCGACATTCAGTTAAGCTACACACATCCATGCAATTCGAATGACCCCCTTGAGTATTCGAATTGTCTTGGAATTCATGCAGCTTGCATGGCCATTGTATTGTATTACTTATTCTTTATTGATTAATACAGAGCCGCAACTCCTATTGCAGCACCATTATGCCATTTTCATGCTTAATTGTCTGAAATCTCTTATGAGACTGTGTTTTAGTCCCTAGATTACTGCGACAGACTAATATGGTATCAAATCTCATGGCGGGATAAAACTCTTTCTCTCAAAAACATGGTTTTTGATGGATCTTGCATGAAAAATTGAGCAAAAGTTGAAATTCCAACACTGCACCAGAAGCCGAAGGTTTACCACTTAATACCCCTAGTTAAGGAATTGTTCATCAAGCTTGCTTGATCAATTATGTTGGGTGTGATGAAAACCTTAAATGTACAGACTGTTTGACCTTATGGTGACTTTTTGTGTTTCTGCAGGTACAACTTCGAATGGACTCATTAGTCCCTCTTTTCGCCCCATTCACAAGCTATTCAGAATGGAAATTGAAGATGATTGCATCTCTGAAGAGACAAGGTCTCTATGAGGTGTCTATTGGACTTGGAAAAGATTCTTATGAGAATGAGAATGACTGGCTAAATGATGGTGATAGATATTTTGGATCAATATGTCCGGCCCTTTCTCCTAGCTTGTGCTACGTTATTGGTTTTGTCGAATACCCAAAGAATCTCTAGACAAAATTGGACAGAACCTTTGGTAAGCACAATGAGGATCATAATAGCACTTTGGAGATCACATCCAGCACCAAAAGAGTTCTTTACTCAAAATTATCAACCTCTACTCTCTCTGATTAAGTTGTTTAAGATGAAGAAGAAGCATAATCTTCTACACAGTCAATTCGAATTGAAGAAAGTCTCCTTGCAATGACTCCTTCTCCTGATGCTCCGGAAGTTTGTGAGATCTTTGATATCTCATCCCCTCATATGGATGAAACAAAAGAAGACATTTTAATCTCTGATATTGAAGAAAAACACTGTTCACTTCCATGCAAACATTCACCAGTGATTTTCCTTTGAATTCTGTGCAAAATTTGCCAGTAATTGCTTCCAAAAGTGAAGAGAAATTTGATTTTTCTCCCTCTAATGTTGCTGATGGTGTGAAAATATGTAATACATTGGATATTTTGGAAAAAATATCATATTACAAGAGTGATCAATTGGCTCCCCATGATCTAGATCTTCCAGCAAATTCCTGTAGGATTGCATGCACCAAAATTAAGAATTTTGAAGAAGAAGAAAGTTGTGCATCCACTGTCTCGGTTGACCATACTTTTGGATATGATATGAACATTCTTGGATCTGATATGATATTATTTGGATCTGATCTGATATTTATTGGTTCAAAATTTCAGGTTCATAAACCTTCAGTACTGCTTGTAGCTGTTCTCATCAATGGTGTGAAGAAACAAGTACCACAAGTCTCCTTTGAAACTGTTGCCGGGGATTTGATTTCATTCCACACTTTTGGATCTGATATTAACTTATTTGGATCTGATATGATCTAATTTATATATGATCTGATATTATTTGGTTCAAATTTTAAAATCCAAGAGCTTTCAGTCATGCTTGTAGCTGCTCTCAACAATTCCGGTGTGAAAAATCAAGTACCGCAATTTCTCTTCAAAATTATTGCTGGGGATTTGATGTTGGTTTTCTCTTATGAGATTGATGATATTATATTTTGTGAATTATTGGATATTCATGAAGCTATATCAGATTATGTAGCTCAAGCATCCGCTCTCTAAAGTCCCAGGGCTTCTCTACCTTTGGTCACATGCTCATCTCCTCACAGAATTGGTAAAGAGGAAGATTTTCTGCATCCGCTTGGACACATGCTACTAACAATTGGGGCTGTTTTTACCACTCATGGTTTGCTATTCATGGCTACAACATATCAGTTTCTTGAGTGTTCCTCACATGGTTTGAATCCTCAAGAACCTTTTCTCACTTATCAGTTGATTTTAGTTTCTCTACATGGGTCTAGTCTTCATGCAACAACTGCCTATATTTCTGATTTAGTTGAGCATATCATTCTTCTTCCAAAGAGGAAGATTCCTCCAGACATATTCATTTAGTTTGGATTCAAAGGTTCACATGCATAATCTCAGGATGCTTCTGCATAGAAGAACCAAAATTTCATGCTTTACTGCTTAGTTTGATAGATTAATAACCCTACCTACAAAAAGAATCAAAGCGAGAGCCCAACGCATGAAGGACCATGCTCTAATTGACAAATTCATTGGCATCTGGACCTTAGAACATGCACTCAGAGGTTGGATTGAATCTAAATGGAAACCCAAAGAGAACTATGACCTACAACTGGGATCCAAAGGCTTCTTCACCATCATCTTCCACTGGTCAGAGGACAAAGCCAGGGTCGAATATGGAGGCCCTTATTTCTTCAATTCTGTAGGGTTGTATCTCAGAAACTAGACCGAATGTTTCAACCCAAACAAGGAATACTTTACTTGGGCTTTGGTTTGGGTTCACATGTACTCATTGCCATAAGAATATTGGGATAAAGAAACCCTCAAGGACATAGGAAATACATTGGGCAGCTATGTACAGGTGGCAAAACAGACAAAACATAATAAACACACTTCATATGCCAGGATGTGTGTTTACATACACATTGAAAAAGTACTCCCAAATTCAATCAACCTGATGCATGAAGACTCTGAATGGATCCAACCACTAGATTATGAACATGTTCCTTTTAGTTGCCACAAATGTCACGAACACGACCACCTGTACAGGTACTTCCCTCTCAATAAGTACCATTCCAACCTCAATCCCACTATGGAGAGAGATGAGCACGGTTTCCAAAAATACAAAAGGAAAAAAAAGACACATCCATAAAACCATCATATGGAGAAAAAAGAAGATCAGCCCACTACCGGCAATAGATTCAAGGTTTTGGAAGAACTTCTGGAAGATCCAAAGGACTTCAAAATTGAAGAATGATGCAAACCAGACCAGAAACTATCAAAATAAAACGATGAACCAGTCACCAAAATCCCTGCTACAGAGTTCACAAATCCATCGAGTTGTAAAGCATGATTTACACAAAACACCTCTGGATCGTCGCAGCAGTAGGATGACAACATCCTCGAGATACTCATGGATGAAGAAGTGGTGGAGATAGAGATATGAGGCCTCGATATCTTAGGAATGGAATATGCATGTACCGGGAAAGATTTTAGCTCCATACCCCCATCATAGATCCAACTCTTGAAGGAAACCCTGAAAAAAGAAAAATCTCAGAACAAGTTTGGAGTCTAGAGCACACCCCAAAAATATAAACAAAAATTTCAAAGGGACAGCCGGAAAAAGGGACGAAAATAGATCTGCAAAGAATCAACACGCTTGGCACAAGGTTCATTTTATCAGGCCAATACACCCAGCTAACTAAATTCATTTTTGCTTCAATCCCTAGTTCCCAATGAAGATTATATCCTAGAACATAAGAGGTCTCAATGGGCATTCTAAGCACAAGATGATCAAAAGAATAATTCTTCAAGATAAGCCGACTATTTTATTTTTACAAGAGACAAAGTGCTTTAACCACACATTTTAAATTTTGTTAGCCAAACTATGGAGGGTTTGTCGAGGTATAGCTATAGATGCTTGTGGCTCCTCTAGGGGAATTGCCGTGGCCTGGTATCCCTCATTAGTAACCTTGAACAATTTCTCTGCTATTGCTAGCTCTCTTTCTTCCTCTTTCCATATATTGGGAACCAAGTTTCATGGATATCTTCTTAACATTTATGGACCTCAAATCCCAACCCTGAAATTAGATCTGCTTAACTACATGGACCAGTTTGTGCAACAACATGTAGGCTCCCCTATCATCTTTGGAGGTGATTTTAACATGATCACTGCTATTAGCAATAAAAAAAGGAGGAAGAAGAAGTATAAACCCTAGGAATCTTAGCTTCAAATCCTTCATCGACAACTGCAAACTGGTGGACCTCCCTACTTTAGAGGGTCTCTCTACCTGGAATAACAGAAGAGGAGGAGACAAGATCATTTCCTAAAGGATAGATAGATTCTTATTTTCCGAAAAATATCATGGAAGCTGGTGGAAATTTGGCCACAAACGTGCTTACTTCTGCAGGCTCAAATCATTGGCCCATTTCTTTATGTGGCAAACTTCAGAAGCCCACAAATTTAGGCCCTTCCGCTTTGGAAAAAATTGGATCTCCCACCTGACCTTCCAAGACTCTGTTCATAACTGGTGGGGGAACATGAATGCCTTGGGCCACTCCAAGGTGGCAATAATGTAGCAAAAGCTCAAAATTCTCAAGAGAAAACTTAAAAGTTGGAATCGAAACACCTTTAGGAATATTTTCAAAGACAAGAGTGATCTAGAAAAAGAGATAGAAAAAATTTAGAAAATCATCATGGAAGAGGGACAAACCATGGACAACAAACTCAAGGAAAAAAATCATGGAACGTCTTGACAAAAGGTGCAAATAAGAGGAAATGCTCAAAGTCGAGGATTAGTTGTCTTAAAGAAAGGGAAAGAAACACAACCTTCTTCCATCACTTCCTCATACAACACCGTAGCAATAATCACATTTCCAGGCTCAAAACTAAGGAAGGTGTTACGCTAGAAACATAAGGATAAATTGAACAGGAACCCATTCATTATTCCCAATACCTGCTTACTAAAATTTTTCCTTCAAGGGCACAATCCATCAAGAAAGTTACAGATCACATTCCAAGAATCCTCACCCCAGATCACAATGTTGCACAGATGAAGATCATATATTTATAGGAAGTGGAGACTGTTGTTAATCAGATGGTGGACGGTAAAGAACCTGGACCAAATGGATTCACCAATAACTTCTAAAATCATTTTTTGGACCTGGTAAACAACGAGGCCTTTGATCTATTCAAAGAATCACATAAGAAACTATGGGTCCTTCTTACTCTCAATGCGAATTTTCTCACCCTAATTCCAAAATAGACGGGGGAAGAAACTCTTGGTAAGTTTTGAACCTATATATCTCTCTGCAATGTGGTTTATAATATCATCACCAAAGTGATTACTAACAGGCTCAAAACCCTCCTACCTTTACTCATTTCACCTGATAAAACAAGTTATGTTGAAGGAAGATAAATCCTAGACGGAATCATCCTAGCCCATGAGGTCACTCACTCTCTGAAAATTACCAAAAAACCAGGAATTCTTATCAAACTTGACCTTTCCAAAGCCTTCGACAAACTCACATGGGAATTTATCAAATAAATGCTTCTCACTTTTGTTTTTTGTCAAGATTGGACCAAGTGGATCCTTTCCCTCACCTCCTCTTCCTTCTATTCCATCTTGGTTAAGGGAGCACCCTCAACCACCTTTTCCCCTTCCAGAGGCATTCACCAGGGGGATCCAATATCACCCTTCCTTTTCATCCTTATGGTGTAAAGCCTGGGAATACTTCTAAAATACAAACTTTTGGAAGGATCTGTAAGAGGAATTGCTCTGTATGATAGCTCCCCCCACATCTACCAACAATTTGTTGATGATAATATTCTCTTGGCCATCCCTTTTTTCAAGAATCCCACTTCTTTTCAAAGGTTTTTCACACCTTCTCGGAGGCTTTAGGAACCACGATAAACCTAGAGAAGTCTTATCTCTTCTTTTTTAATACCGACTTAATCACTCAATGTAATGTTGCTCGCATTCTTGGCTTATCCATCTCCTCCCTCCCCTCCAAGTATCTTGAAGCACCCCTCTTTTACTCTGCCATTAAACATCCCTCTTGGAAAGATCTCTTAGATAAGATGGAGAGCAAAACTCCTTCCTGGACCTTCAATACCTTAAACCTTGCTAGTAGACTCACCCTTCTTATGTCCAACCTGTAGTCTATGCCCCTCTACCTCTTTTCGGTACTGGCTACTCCTAAATGGGTCCTTAAATCTATCTGTAACCTCCAACTCAATTTCCTCTAGGGAGGGGAAGCTAATAATCACAATTGGGCCTTGGTCAAGTGGCAAATAATTACTCTACCCAAGCGGGAAGGAGGTCTTGGCATTCGGGATCCTAAAGTAAATAATGAGATCCTCTCTGCCAAAATATGGTGGAATTGGATTGTAAAAAATACCACCCCTTGGGAACTATTTTGGAACAAAAAATATGGACATGACTGGACCACATCCACTCAGATCTGTTATGACCTGGATCCATCGAGATTTATGATATGGAAAGCAGCTAACTTCCAGTGATCTTTAATTCAACAACACAACTTATGGGAAATTAGAAATGGACCCCACACCAATTTCTGTCACGACTCCTGGAAACAACTACCCAAATTATCAGACCTTTTTAATTTGAAGTATCTATGGATCATTATGTAGAGGACTGAAACAACAACGGTCAAGGAATTTTGGAAGGACATAACTCATGACCAATTTCACCTCTGGAAATAACCCACCTTGTGGGGGCTGATGGAAGATGTTGCATCTCTGGATGCCATTTGGTCAAAGTTTCAAAAGATATGTATTAAAGTATGGGATGGTGAAGACATCATTATATGGGGACACAAAACAAAAGGAACCTTCACCACTAAATAATCCTACTCTTTGCAAACTCAAAGACAAACATAGCCACCTAATCCCCATTGGAAGAGAATATGGGAATCCAACTTTTGGCTCAAAATATCCACTTTTCTTTGCCTGCTCACTTATCGTAAGATCCTAACCCGGGATAACTTAGTCAAAAGAGGTTCTCAAGGTCCCTCCTTATGTGTCGCATGTGGAGAAAATTATGAAACTATTGACCACCTCTTGGATTCTTACACGCTAGCTAATACTATCTGGAAATTTGTGGAGGATAAATGCAAAAAATCAAAGAGAGTCAAATGCGACGTGATCAAAACTCTCCAAGTGTGGGGTGAGCTTTCTTATCAAAGCATGCTCCTCAACAAAATATGGGAGCTCATTCTAGGATTTGTTGTTTGGAATATCTAGAGGGAAAGAAACAACTGCATTTTCAAAGGGAAACACAACGACGTTGAGGATGTATGGGATGGCATACAAAAAAAATCAAGAAACTCTTCTCATTGGTAACTGGAATGATAGTGACTACCCTAATATGCATCTAAACATGGCATTCTTCTTAAGTGGGGTGAAGAGCCCTCATACACCATAGCCCCCCCCCCAAAAAAAAAAAAAAATGCACACTTCCATCCCTAAGAAATGGGAGATGTCGCTGTCGAGGTTCTACAAACTCAATTTTGACGGCATGTCGAAAGGAAATCTAGGAGAAGCTGGTTTTGGTGGAGCTATACGGGACTGCACATGGATCATAAAACACGTATACTGGAGCTACATGGGACGCGATAGAAATAATTCTATTGAATTATCCGATCTAATAGAAGGAATTCACATAGCCATGAACCTGAATTTATTTCCATTGATTGTCGAAGAAGACTCTCAAATAATCCTCTCGTTTGCCACACGTCTACAGAACAGAGCACACAGGGAGAAGATCTCACCTATTTGGCGAATGGAGTTTGGTCTCATCCAATTGGATGAAATTATTGAAAAAAAATCCATCATCTTCCACCATGTTAGAAGAAAATCCAATTCATTGGCTGACTGACTAGCCAATGAGGGTGTTCGTTGTAACTCAACACTAAACTATGGAAATCTTAATTCTCTTCACTCCGAGGGTTTGGTGAATGGAGTTTGGTCTCATCCAATTGGATGAAATTATTGAAAAAAAATCCATCATCTTCCACCATGTTAGAAGAAAATCCAATTCATTGGCTGACTGACTAGCCAATGAGGGTGTTCGTTGTAACTCAACACTAAACTATGGAAATCTGAATTCTCTTCACTCCGAGGCATTGTTTATGGTCTGTCAACAGATCTCTAGCTAGGACAAGCCACCCATAGATGTGGGTGACACACGAAGTATTCACATGGGACACATGTCGCTTGGGACGCTTGGCTCTGGTGCAGGAAATGGAGCGGATGGTAGAGTGGTAGTCTTAAACGCCCAAGGTGGAGAGTTTCTTGCCAACCCCGTAAGAATTTGGGACGTATATTCGAACCTTGGCCGTAGCTTAAAGGATTTAATACCTCTGTGTCTTTGTTCATCATTCTATGAAGCCAACATTTCACATCATGGAACCTTCTAACCTCCATACTTCTGTCCCACTTATCTTCTTGTTACTGTTAATTGTTTCCTCCTCCGCCAACCTATCAAGCGACATGTATGTGAAAATTCCAAGGCACCGCAACACTCCGAGGAGAGGTAGTGCTGGTCGAGGAGGTGGAAGATGTAAAGTTAACCTCGGAGCTAACGACGGATATGTGTCACAGGTCTCCATGCCTGTTAGATGCATGATTGACGAATGGGAGTCTAAGGGTCTTTCTAAACATTTGCCCTCAGGAAGAAATGGTGGCAAGATAAATCAATATTGGATGATTAAAAACATGATGGCCATGTTGATGGAATACCTAATGAATAGTTGGGATGGTGACAGGGACATGGCGCAGAGAATGCGTACCTGTCTCAACCAGACCAAAGGGTAGTGAGCACCCTGGAAGCGAATTTCAACTGGCGGCACTATACTGTTTTTCACAGCGAGGATAATGCTGAAGGTGGTGGGAACATGGATGAGCGGGGGACGGGCGATGAGACATCAAAAAGTGCTAGAAAATCCACTGATCTGGTACATGATCACTTGTAGAACACCAGGATCATGACCCCAGTAAAGCATGATTGCGAGGCTTGAAACAACGTCATTGCCGCTCAATCGCTTCATGAGCTGCAACCTACAGGATGACCGAATCATGAGGATGAGTATGGACCTTCCCAATATTGTAGGATATGTTAGAGGAAATTGCTGGAGATTCTACACCCTAGATGCTTCACTGCCATCCCTGGTTCCCTCTATGACTCAATTTTTCTGGTTTTCTCTGTTTTAAAATGTGTAATTTTCATGTCATCCCACAATCACTTTTAATTTTTAATATGTCGGTCGATGTGCATAGCTATGGGAAGAGAAGACTTTTCTACTTTTCAGAAAAACCCAACAGGAACTCTTGTTTTTTTTACAGAATGGGAGGGTGGCCTAATATTCTAAGGACCCCGTAGCAAGACTTCTTTGTACACATTTTTTTTCTCTTCTCTTTTAATATGAATTTCTACTATTTCTTACGAAAAAAATGTACCATGCATTGATATCATTTACATTATTTGACATATAACTCTAAATTGGTATTATGTACCATCATCTATTAAATTTGCGTGATAGAGACATAATCAAAACATGAACTTAATTTATAATGTCAACATCACATACATATATATAAATTCCACAAAGTAATAAATCAATATGCCCACAGTATCATCAAACTGACAATGTTCCACAACAATAAGAAAATACAAACATGAAAATCATAGTTCAGGTAATATGGTCAAAATGGGGCATTACGTACACCCACCCTTTGGGAAATTTCATCCCTAAGTTATAATTAAATAGTCTGGTAAAAATCATGACTTATAGTCTCGATGTCTTCCAATGCAGCAGATACTAAACTCTACTTGTCCTACTAGACCTTATCCTTGTCAATTTGATATTAGTACTTCAATATTTTGCCATTTAATCTCACACTGCAATTACTGCATCTTCCTAGGTAGCTTTAATAAGGTGTCATACCTTTTATTCCATGCAATTTAATTATTACCTTCTATTCTTCTCTTAAAATTTTGCAATGGTAAGATCAAAATGTCATTTATACACACCACCTTCTACATTAATTCATATTATTAGCCTTGAAATAGTTCAGCGCCTTCTCACTCTCTCTCAACCACTCTTTCTATTGTTAATATTTTTATGGTAATTATGTGTCATTATAACATATGGTTTCCAGCCTACTTCACTTTGGGATCACTTTACCTTGTCATATATATTTACCTATTGATATTCCTATTACTTTAAACCCTTTTAGTCCCTACCAATTTACATGCCTGATCATTATATTTAACCACTTCCTTAATGCTCTTCAAATTGTATCTTTGGTACTTTCAATGTTTTCATTAATTCACACATCTCACTTACAATACTAGAAATTTTACCAACAATTCTATCACTCATGTGTCTCATAATCTCGACCTACTATCTCTACATAGGTACTTCGTATAACCATATGATCACTAATCATGACTTAATGCATCCTTATAAGGTGAAGGAAACCTTCACATAGCACAATATTTCATATACACACTATGACACATGACTAATCATGAGACAAGCACGGTAACACGTATTTAATCTCAGCATATCTAAACTAGGAATGTATTAATATGATTACTACATAGTAATATTGGATTTCCCATTAGTAATTAGTAATTGATTTTAACATGTCCTCTTGTTAATTTGTAAATCTACATATACCTTTCCTTATTACTAAGGGTCATCACTCCACTAGATATAATTAGACGTATCTTTTACCTAATATGTTACCATCTCCATCCAGACAGAGCCCCTAAAATGGATATTCACACTAGACTTTGCCAGAGTTATTGTCCAAGTCATATCAGACTGTACAAATTTGGAAGGGAATCTGAAAAATTCACAAATTTATGGTCAATTAGGGCTAATAGATACATTGAAAAAAGCAAGAATAGAAAGAAATTAAAAAACAAAAAAACCATGGCCAGCTTTTTTGGTTTTATCAGTTGTTTCCGTGAAATGCGGTGAACCAATATTGTATCGCATTTCACCAATATTGTATTTTCCTTCAATTGTAAAAGAAAGGGGAGATTTGTCTGTCTTATTTGTGAAACGGCTGTTCAAGAGAGAGGAAGGCCAATGTATCCGTTGAAAGGAAGTATATATATATATACTTTCAAACCTTACCGAAATTTTGCATTTACTGCCTCGGCCTCCCCTATCTCACAGGTCTGGTCCCGTATTTCTGTGTGTGATTGGGCGTCTTAGTCTATGTGTGGTCTTTGTATGTGGCTTGCGTCTTTGTCTATGCTTTAAAGTGGCTCGTGTCCTGTGTGTGTATGTGATAGAGGAGGATGCAATATTTGGATAATTTACTGCTGGAGCAAAGAATTCAAAAAAAGGCGACTGAGCTGCTCAACAATTACTGTTCTCTCTCAGTAATAGCTTCTTTTAATACCAGGTACATTTTATCAACATTTTATTCGGCCTCTGCTCTTACAGAAGCCATACTTGTGCTTTATCAGATACATTTTATCAACATTTTTTCAGATCGGTTATTTTAATCTATGTCAGTCTATCGCAAATCTAATTCTTCTAAATTATTCTAGCGTTTGGTTCGATTTAGAAAAAATGATCAATGCTCTTTTCATTACATTCCCTTTCAATTCAGCATTCCCGTGTCTAGCTTTCTTTTTGTTAATTTCAGCAATCTATGTCCAATTTTCTTTCTGTTAATTTCGACCCTCTTAAACAAACCCTAGTCCTTCCATTTCAACCATTTCCATTTCATTCATTTCAACAAACCCTAGTCCTTTCAGCGAAGGTAGAAGGAAGGGTGAGCATGTTGGCATGGCGGTATTATCCCGCGCTGGCCGTAGCTAAGTTTTGCCCGCCTGTGTGTTTATTAAGTTTCGTTTCGTTTCTCCAGTTTCGTTTCGTTTAGTTTCTCCGTTCTTTTTTTATTTTATTTTTTGGTTATTTTGGGTTTAACGCACCTCTCTTAAAATGTTTTTTAACTTTTTGGTTTGGTTTGTTTTATTATTTTATTTATTAAGATTACGTTTGAAATTAATTTTTTAAGATATCATAGTTTATATGATTTTTAACGATTTGGTTTTGTTTGTTTTATTATATTTTATTTATTAGGATTATGTTTGAAATTAATTTTTAAGATATTATAGTTAATATTTTTTATAAGACTTAATAGGCAAACAAAGATATAAATATTAAGAATACTAAGGTTTAGTGTTGCTTAGACGAATATAAATGTTAATTGGTTTATTGATATATTTGCAGGTTTCAACTTCTTTTATAAAATATATATTGAATGGAAATTTTTTTTTAAATTAATTGTTTATTATTTAAAATTTAATATTAATTTATAAATAATTATATCATTATAATTATAATATTATAGTAATGTCTATTTATTTAATAAATTTCATTGTATGGGTGGGATATTTTATATGTTTTATTTTTGTTTATAGTATAATCAAGATAAACATAAATGCACATACAAATTCATTTTCTGTACTTTTGTTAGAATTCTTAATTTAAACTCTCTCCAAATTAATGCTGGAGGGGGTAGGGTTACTCGTATAGAATGTACTTTATTTATGTAATTTTATTTTTATTTTTATTTGTTTTTAAGTTCGCATATAAGTCAATACATTTTAGCTTAATTTATTTAATTTGTCATTTTTATTTTCAAATCATTTTTTCTTCATTTATTTAATATGTATTATTATATAGTTTTTTTCTTCTTTGTTTTACGCATGTGTTATATGTAATTTATTTCTATGGTGTATGTATGTCCCATTTTCTTTATTTCTTTGTAATAAAATTATACATGTTTATGTTAAATTTGTACTTTAAATGACATGATAGGTGATTCTTTCTTCAATTATAAAATAGCTCCCGTATATATGTTTACTATGTGCATAAAGCTTTTTATGGTTAGGTCAATTATTCTTATTTTAGA
>LPNX010411991.1:52500-84793 GCA_001517045.1 Pseudotsuga menziesii | reverse complement strand
GAGGGAGAGATAGAGAGAGGTGGGGGATTTGGGGGAGAGACAAAGAGAGAGGAGAGAGAGAGAGAGGGGAGAGGGAGAGAGAGGGAGTGTCACAAACCTATAATTTCCATAATAATAATAAAAAATCAATATACATACATACATACATACACACACACACACACACACACATATATATATATATATTCTTTTACCAATGAATAATGTAATAGTGACTACACTATGAACAATTCGTCTTTTTATTTATATAGTGACTTATACAGTTTCCATTACTAATTTTGATAGGTTATTATGCAGAAGTTTGCATATTTTAATATGGACATTTTTCCCTTACCCCGAAGGTGATGTTCTTGACATATCTTTATATTTATCTTTGTTATAAGTTTGGTTGATGGATTGCTTAGTCCTAAGGCTAAGTCTCAGCCTTATCCTTCACACCCTAACTCTTAAAGTGTGATGTTAGTTGCATATTTTATGAAAGAAATTCTTTGGGAAGACTATGGTGTATAATCTTGATCCCATTACTTATCATGTATTACGGTTATAAAGATACAAGGTATAACCATGGTCTTTTATGCAAGGTGTAAATAAACATAGTTATATGTGTTGAAATTCTTGTTACCAAAGTTGGTACTTATGGGGTTTATTCCAGGTAATAAAATTGTTGACAAGTTATAATATAACCTGTGATATGGCCATGCGATATGTTGGGATGTACAAGGTTATGATTTGGTTTGACCTTCACATTTAAAGGTTTGTCCTGAATGCAAGTTGACAACACATCCAATATTTTAAGATCTTTCCTGAGATTTGATCTCGGTCACCCACTTGTCCCATACATTGGAAAGGGTTTTGATAGGGTTTTAAAATTGGTTTTTGACCTATTTGAACATTTTATTTCGATGTTGTTTGGTATGCAACTTCTTTGGAAGGAAGCTCAACCTTTTATGGTGGCACTAAGTAGTTTCACTCATTCATTTTTTACCTAGTTTGTAAAAAAACACTTGTTGTTTGCTTTCGAAGTGTGTTGGAGGGTTTCTTAGTTTTAATGGCCGATGGAAAAAATCATCCTTTCTAGTTTACAACTAACCAAATCCGAGCTACCCTTTCCATTTCCTTTCAACTACCTTTAACCTGGTAAGTTGGCTTGACTCCAAAATTGTTTTATTAATTCCCTTTTAAGATTATTTACCAGCAAGAATCTAACAGAGTTTGGTTATTTTACTCTACATGAAGAGGATGGATAAGGGCGTTTAGGAAGATCCCACCCTTGGCCCTCTCTGCGTTCGAACAAGGTAACAAAAAATAACTGTAGTCATTTATAATTTCATTTTTTTCAAATAAAATACATTATGGTTCTAATTGCGAATGTGGGTGTTTGCACGTTTGGGGAAGTTGGTGAGGGTGGTGACAGGGTCACCTCCTCTCACGTCCTCTTCCTTACATGCTCAGGTGAGTAAAAAACAGATCTATACTCTGTTAATTTTTTTTTAAAGAAAACAACTCGCTTATTCAACACCTAATTTTTATTGTTGTTTGGTTTTGTAGGTGGTTCCTGGCGTGGATGATTCCTATCTACAACATTGGTTTGTTTGGCCAAAGATGGTTGGGTTCTTGGTCATGTGGGAACCATGCCTTCACCTTATTTGTAAGATAAGTGTAGGTTGCAGTTTAATTGACCCTTATGGGTTTTTATCCGATGGGAAGAGGGATTCACAACCTCTCTATTTCATCGTCATTTTAAAATATCTTTGTGAGTATATTTTTTGTATTAATAGAAGTCGTGGGTTCCATATTCGATGGGTTACCACTGCTCAAGGTTAGTGTTGGTTGTAAAACCTATTTACAACTTACAATTTTTGGAAACAGTGGATGCCATCTTCGATGGACTTATAACCACTTGGCTTCAAACCATGTATGTTTATTTTTTATATTAAATAATGGAGCACCCCCTAGGTTCTGTTCTAGATTCTTATTGGTGCATTTCTTGATGTTAAAGATATTACATGTCATGAAGGGGGGCTCATTGCTTCATCCTAATGCATCTTCATAATTTGACTTGGTCCCATGCATTAGGAAAGTGGACTCTTCCACCTTATCTTAATTATGAAACTAATTAAATATGATTAATGCTTAGGCAGGGTCCCTTACCACTATGTGTCTTCCTCTTTTGGAATTTGTTATTCAATTCACTATGTTAGACATTTTGGGGCGCTCATTTACTCTAAAATACAAGTTTGGGTTTTTAAGCCCCAAATTTAAACCATAGTTGCTTAGATGCTACATTTTAAGTAAACAATCTAAACATATTGTAGGTTTCTTAATTAGGGATCTACTTCATCAAATATTCATTAGTCGTTATTGTTCAGCTGGAATCTAGTGAACTATGGTTTCCTTAGACTGTATCATGATTTTAAGTCACAATTCTCAGAACAAAGGGATCAATTTAAAAAAATTATGTGCATTACAATCTTAAAAACCCATAATTTGAGGTCAAAACCTATAGTATGGATATTTTTGTACAAATACCACTCTATGAGATATAACATAATATTCACTTACCCATTGAGACCATTTTTATCCTATTTATATTTCTTCTTTCCTCTTCATAAAATATCTTTGAATGTTTTTCTATCTTTGTAAACCTATCTCATAGGTACACAAACAAATTTGCATAAAACATTGATCTAGATATCTAACACCTATTTTTTTCTCTTGTATTTCTTAATCATGTCATCTCTAACACATATAAAGAGATCTCTTATTTTTAGTTTGATTCAATCATTTTTGGCTTGTTGTTTCATCCAAGGGTGTCTTCATTGGTTTTATCCCCTCCCATACATTGACCATTCCAACTCCTAATCCTCAAGGGAGATTCCAAGATATCTAGGGAAAGTGAGGTACCAATCCTTATGAGGGAACTTTGGGTCACCATTACACACTTACTTGCTATGCCATGTTTCATTCATTGTATCTATCTAGTGTTATATATTACATTCTATTGAATATTAAGTATAAGTGTATTTTGCAGGGAGGTTGAGGTGTGCTTGTAGGTTCAATAAGGATGTAGAACAATATCTTGGAGGTATATCACATATATCATATTGAATTGGAGTATATTTAATTCCTAAAAATAAATTATTCTGAGTGAGTTGTTTCGATTCCACTGCAACCCCCTCTTATTTCTAGTACTTAGGTTAATAAGATCACCACAAAAAATGATAAATTAACCCTAGATTAGTTTTATTTACTTTTTACAGTTTTTAGAGTGGAGAACATATAGGTTTTCAAATGAGAGATCACACAACCTCTTTTAATGTTAGATGCATAAAAACCATAATCTATGGAATTCAAACTACCCTTTTGATAGGAAATCATAAACGTGTGTTTTCATACTTGCAAGCCTTGGAATTATATTCGAAAATTTGCATTGAATTCATACTATTTGAAAACTTATAGATCATATTTTCCAAGGGTCAAAATATCAATTTGGATTTGGATTATAACCCAAATTGAATACAGTGGAATTCTTAATTGAAAATTTGAGTCCCATTGGGATGTTGCTCTATTGGATTTTTTTTTTTATGATTGCACTGAATCTATGTTATACAATATATAATGTGTTCATATATGTTGACAAGATTCATAAGTACTTGATATATTTAACCTAGGAAAAGGGTTTGTTGGCCTCCAATGCACCTCAAACCCAGACACTTGGTGAAATTGTCAATTTTGTCCAAAAATCAATCTCGAGTGAGTTGGTGATGAAAAATATCATCAATGACTCTATAAATAGTTATGTGACACGTTTAATAAATTCAAACCAATTAAATTCACAAGGCACAATAGAAATTACTTCGATGCATGCAATGCAATGAATGCATATAAGTCAAATTTGTGAGAGATATCGATTTAATATTGCAATTATGCTAACTATCATAATTGTATTAGACACAAAAAATAAGGCATGCATCAATTTTGAGTAATTCTAGTCATTAACACAATTATCATTAATTAAGCATAAAAGGACAAAGCCAAGAGGGTAGAGTTTACTTGAGGAGGCGTAATTAAAAATTTTAGGGGGTCCCAAGTTGCTTTACTTGTGTCTATTTGAAGCCTCAATATATAGGCAAGAGTATTTTAGGTAATGGGTATGATAGTTAAGGCTATGGTTGGCTAGGGTGGTATAGGTCATACTAAAGTATGAATGGTAGGTAAGTATAGAGTACGAAATATTATATTGGGTAGACTAGGCTAAGTTATAATATAGTGGGTTAGTATAATCTAGTCATAGTTTAGGGTAGTGGTAGTATAGTGTAGACAAAGGTAGCTTATATTAAGTTAGTCTAGTTTAGGTAACGTATGATATTATAGGGTAGGAAGGACTAAGACTAGGGTAGGCTAGGCTAGGCTAGGCTAGTTTAGTCTAGGTATGGTAATGTAGTCAGGTATAACATAATGTAGTCTTGAGTTGAGTATATTATGCTAAGTAAGATATGATGAGTTATGGTACTCTAAGATATTCTAAGCAAGGGATTTTATTCTATGGTAGGGTAATTTATAGATAGGGTATAGTAGGTTAGGCCATGAAAGGTAGTGTAAATAAGTTAATGTGGAAACTTTAACATGAATAACCAATCATAAATCAATGGTAATCCACACATTCATGGAAACAATGTAACATACATAAAAAATTGTAGGTGACCATTATCCAATGCTAATTGCTTGTTTGAGGAAAAATCCAATGACAAAGAGTTCTTTATGAAAAAAGAAGGCATCCAAATTTGTTGTTGTGCATGTAGTATGTAGCTTGTCTCTTGGTGACAATTTTTTAATAAAATATACATTTTATAGGTCACCGACTGTTAGTCAAAGGTGAATTTCATTGGAATTTCCTCTAGACGTCCCCTTGGAGTCTAAGAAAAATAACATTGATTAATTTTATTTTTGAATTTTATATGGAATTAATGCAAACGTATTGCTTAATTAAATATTTGTTTTGTAAAGTGGTTGGGTTCATTTGTATTGGAAAAATATTTCCATGCTTCTAATATATGTTCGCTTTACCATTTGAATTTAAACATACTAAATGCATCGTGTTTTCTAATATCATTGATTTAATGTTCAATATTCTTGTAAGAAAAATATGGATTATATTTCACATGTTTACCATCTACCATTGCACCCCACTAAAAATGTCAATTCAAGAGAAATATACTAAACAAGAACAACTCAAAGAGGAAGCATGCATAGTTGAATCAACCACCTATTTGATTTCCACTATGTTTTGAGTCACCAATTCATAATTGTTGATGTTTGATAAAAGTCGGAGATGATTGAACTTTAAAACTTTTATCAATCAATTTTAGCACATATGTATCTCATAATTCAGCCACATGTGAATCTCATAAATATATCATCCACATGTAAATCTCACAAATATATCAGCCACATAAATCAACTCCATAAATCAACCATATAAATCAATCAACCATGAGAGACAATATATACCCTTAGAAAACCCTCCAAATACAGAGGATGAAAAACCCAACAAATCTTAAAGTATGATAGCTAGATTTACCAAGAATGGTTTACAACACATAAGAAGATTTCCCAATAAAAGATATCACCACAACAGTAGAGAAGACAGATCCAATATAACCCTAGAAAAAAAATTGTTGCAATTGTATTGAACTTGCTAAATGCCTAGCATATTAATAACAAGCCAAAAACCCTAGCATGTAGAAGATAGCCCATAGGAGGCTCAGTGAACATACTGAGAGCACCACGTAGTGAATTCCCAAAGAGGAGATAACTAGAACTCACTCCATGCAAACATTATCACCCTTCCTTTCCTCAAGTATATTTAACTGAATGCTCAATGTCTTTAACTAAAAATGAACTAACTTGAACTAAATGTTAATTGTCTTTAACTTGATGTTTAAGTACCTTGAACTAAATGTTAACTTACTTGAACTGAATGTTAATTAAATTGAACCGAATGTTAACTTGCATAAATGAATGTTAACTTACTTGAACTGAATGATAAATTAATTGAATTGAATGTTAACTAGACTTGAACTCATCCTTTAACTAATTGTTGATCACTTAGTTAACAGGATAACTTAAGTGTCAGCAGTGCTTCACTCTTAGTGCCATCCATGTACAATTTCTATTATTAACTTTTACATGGATATATTTAGTTAAATGTTGCATGTTGATTGATGAACATTAATCTCTTCTTTACTGAATTGATTACATTCATTAATAGTTCAACTGATGCTTTGACATAGGCATTGATTGATGCATTTGTATTTTACTAAAGCTTTATAGCTTGAGTTCACTCAGACATTTGCATGGGAAATTCAAATTGTATTTCTCTATGCTTTATCTCATTATCATTAATTAATTAATTCATGGTCTATATGTGTATTATTTATCCACCTTATCATATCATTCTCAGAATAATTATTCCATACTGATGATCATATACATTACCCTAGTCCATATAGTCATATGCTAAAGCAATGCATTCTAGGGGTATCTAAGCCCTAAAGGATAATTATAGAAATTAGTGATAATGACCAACAATATATCACATAGTATAACCAACTAAAAAAATGGAGGTCCATAGTCTTGATACAACACAAGACTTCAATCTTGATACAACAAAATATCATCTCCACAATTGGATATCCATTCTCATAGGGTACCTTCTATGAGAATCATTGACTTGATACAACACAATTCTACAATATTGATACAACAAAATACCATTCTTGATATTACTCACAAGACTCGGCTTGATATTACTCACAAGATCTACAATATAACATCACCACCACAATCATATGAGGATACTTAGGACTTGATAGAACACAATGTCCTGACTTGATACTACACAAGTCTTGGATAATGAATCCTAATGTTGTACAAACAACACTCCCTCTCAGTAAGGGAGACATTCTCTACTTTACCAGGAATTTCCTTCCATACCAATATTTTCTCAGAAGTTTCTCAATTTCTTCACTAACAACGGATTGTACACAAATTTGCAATCTTCTCATCAGTATATATGTATTGAAATATTTTCTTTACAAGACCATTACTTCAATGAAGTAAAACTTCATCTCAATGTGTTCTATCATAACACAATATTTTTCAGAAAGTTTGACTATTAACTCCTAATACATGTAGGATCACGTTTTTCACCCTATTAGGTAGCTTCTCAAGATACACTACTCCTCAATGGGTAGTACTATCCACAATACACTTTTCTTAGTACTAGTTTAAATAGACCTTGCTTCTATAGTACTATCCGCAATACTTCGCTTCTGTAGTACCAACCACAATATACATAGCTTATATCAAGATAAAAAATAGCTTGATAGCACAACAGGTATACCATGTATCAAATAAAATAAATAACCTATTCTAATGTACCTCAAAGATACTCAAACATATGCTTATCCACAATCATAAAAGTACAACAGGTCTGCTAGGTGCTTTAAGAGACCACGGGGGCTTCACTTGTTGACCAATATCCTATCATGTTATTTCATATTGTGGGTTTTAAAATTATAAAAAATCAAACCAATATATTGCAGGTATTGGGGGGATGAGGGGTTTAAGGTGGGGGTGGGTAGGGTGGTTTATAAGGATTGAGGTATAAAAAGGGGTGGGGAGGAGGTTTTAAGTATTGGGAGGGGGTTTCAACAAAAAGAGTTTGGGTCAATATCTCTTGAAATTAAGGGTATTCTTTAATATCCCACGATCGCACGTGCTATGTGAGAGGTTCATTAAGTGAAGTCCCCGTGTAAGAGACGAACCATCTACTTATTCAAAGTAACATCATTTAGATCCAATCCAGAATGTAGTTCTCTAAACTAGAAACTATGGATTTCATATCCATCATATGCAACACATTAAATGTGTAATGTCATGAAAAAATAAGGTATTATTTTTTCTTTCAATCTTCAACATTTGTTGACTTCAAGCATCTTCTAAAGAAGTTCTTAGTGAGCTTTCCATTTTCGGTGATGTTCTTCAAGGCCTGATCACTTTTATAGTGATTTCATATCACAATACCCCACGTAACCAAATGTATGTCTATCTAAACTTTACAATAGTTTTAATTGTTCTTTGATAGTGTAGACTATAACTATTCTTTAGTATCCAATAATATCCAGGAATTTGACCATGTATCTACTCATCTGGATTCTCTCCACAAGGTATCACAACCCTTGGCTTCTTGAGTCATGTACCATGACTAACTAGTTTTGGTAGTTTAAAATTTTGTTGCATGTGACGATACATCAATATTCCCTCTTCAACTAGAGGAGTCTTTTATACTATACCAATCTTGTTCTGAACAGAGGCATAGTAAATTTGTTGGAAATTCTGCTCATCTGTGGATATGTACAGGAGTTACACAACCCCTTTCTGCACCATGTCTTGGATATAACTAACTAGGAAATTTGTAAAGTTTTATTTCTTTACAATATACTCTATATGCGCAACATATTTGATGTGATATTTCTCGATCAGTGTACTAGTCATAATCCATATATCCATGAAACTTACTTCCAATAACTAAGACATGTATGAATCCACATACACTTGTACCAAGTATGTAACAAAACACATGCTTTGTTGTACATTTCTATGTACCAACTGTAAAGCATATAACTAATACTGGGTCCTGTATAGATATATCTAACATCTATGAGATCCTACAAATCTGAGAAAGAATCATATTTATATGTATATGTGTTGTCATGGATTTACAATCCATTGTTCTTGAATCCTTTCAAGAACTCTACTGGACATTTTTACTCAACATAAGAAAATTATTATCCAATGATTGTTACACCTATAAACTTAAGAATCATCCAATATTCTTACATATATATTCCTTTTGAATATGAGTATCATACATGGTTTCTACATGGAAGGAGGTCCAATTTAACCAGTTACACTAGTTTTTCTAGGAGCTAGAAAATCTAGATTCTCCCTCTCAACATATAGGATGTGAGAATCATAATTTGAGTCCTCCATCATAGAGACTCATACTCCTCTATGTCTAATACATATATGGATAAAAATAAAATAAATGAATTACCTTAAGGACTATTTACTTATCTCATAACAGTATTAGGGATTCTATTCTAACTTCTTGATAAGAAACATAAGAATCTCCTGATCTGCTCTTTTTCAAGATCAACCATCTGAATGAATCCGTGGAATTATCTTCTTGTAGGTCAAGGCATACGTTTTTCCCTACTAGAAAAATTATTCAAATGATTCATCACATTAGATAACTAAGAAATGTAATCACATGAAAAATTTCAACATATTGGCACTGGTTCACACAGTTATGTACATAGACTAAATCAATGTTTTGACATAAACTCATTCATATTTCATAAATAAATTAAGCATCCCCATATTCATATCTCATGAAACAATCATGCATGCTTTATATTCATATCTCATGAACAATCATGCAACCCTATACTTTTCTTAATTTAAACATAACATGAGTTTTACTATTTACCAATAAATAGAAGGATTGTAAGATATGCTTTTAATCATGTTATACTATGACATCATTCCTAATCCCAAGAATACACTAAAGAAAACTTTAAATATGATTTTATAAAATCATATGATAATTAAACAATCATGCACATTGTATACTTCATGAGTTTTTTTATTTGTCAATAAAAGAAATACAATCAACACATATGCTCAATATGTTTATATCATAACACAATTCATAATCCCAGGAATACGGATCTCTATATGACTGTAATGAAACGTATTCAAAAGCATATAGATATAAAGAGAATGTAATACACAAAATACAAGTACTTATCTTTTAATGTTTTGTGTGCGCCCTCTTGATCTTTGCTTCCTTATGGAGATTACTAGAGTCCCTCGATCTTGATCTCCTTGCAAATTTGAGTGCATAAAGGAGGTATTGAATCTTTGCATGGGGAAATTGGATCCCATGCAACCTAGATAGAATGCTCTTATTTAGGAAAAAATTGTTCCGACGATCATCATCCTCTTATTCCGACGAGTTCTTGACTCTAAGAGGCTCTCATTACACACAAATTCCATTCAAGAAGAATAATATCCAATCCATAAATCCCTAGGTCGTTCAACAAATTCATCCAAATTGGAAATACGTCCATAACACGAATTATAAAAAAATCATCTTCAAACACTTGATAGTATATCTCAAAAAACTATGAATTTTTTAGATAGGCCCGCATATAAGCTAATTCGTCCCATTTGGGAAGTGGGTTTTCAATGGTTTTGTCTGATTCTTCATGGATTGATCAGAAATTCTCTACAAAAGTTGTCTCCTAGAAAGAGATGAGAATAGTGCTTAAAAAATTGCTCTTGTATTGACCTTGCATTGGATGAAGGCTAATGAATCACTGAGTTCATGTAGGCATCTAGGTCATTCTCCTCAAGAACTCTTAACACCCTTTTTTTCCATGTGTTGAGGTTTGATGTGCCTTCAAGTTGGTCTTCCAGTCGAATGAATATTGATGTCATGGTTGAAATATTTTGCTCAAATATTCAAGACCTATGTAGGATTATCTTGCTGCACAAAACTAAGCTCCTTCACAACCTATGCTCTGATCCCATGTTGATGTTTGAGAAAAATCATAGATCCTTGAACTTTAAAACTTTTATCAATCAATTTCAATGCATATGTATATCATAAATCAACCACATATGAATATATAAGCCACATGTGAATATATCACCCACATGTGAATCTCATAAATATGTATACCACATAAATATATCAACCACATGTAAATCTCACAAATATATCAGCCACATAGATCAGCTCCATAAATCAACCATATAAATCAATCAACCATGAGAGACAAGATATACCCTTGGAAAAACCTCCAATTACTAAGGATGAAAAACCCAACAACGCTTGAGTATGATAGATAGATTTGCAGAGAATGGTTTACAACACGTAAGTAGATTTCCTGATAAGAGATATCACCACGGCAGTAGAGAATAGAGATCCAAGGCAACCCGACAAAAACAATTGTATGCAACTATATTGAACTTGCGATATGCATAGCATATTAATAACAAGCCAAAAACCCTAGCATGTAGAAGGTAGCACATAGGACACTAGTACAAAATGAGGAATTAGCTACTACATGACTAAAAATTCTAGTCACCACAAGACTTTCAAGTGATTTACTACTAAATATGAGCAATTTTGATTGACCCAACTATAAACGAATAAAATTAATGACTAATTTAGTCACCAGATAACAAATATGACTAGATAATAAGTGACAGAGTTAAAAATGACTAACACAAATGACCAATTTAGTCACGAAATAAAAAATGACTAGCTAGAAGAATATGAATTAGTCATTTTCAATTGTATCATGGAAAATTATAATTTTGACAATGAAGTGTAAATTTTATAAATTGTTTACCTTCTATTAAGAATATTGGTGCCATGCACATCGATCTTTAGAGATCCGACAAAGCAATTGCATGGATTTGGTCTTGACCATGTTTATCCATGTTGCACCATTGAAGCAAACCATTAAGTACATGCCAAAGGAAAATTAGGTTCATACACTTACGAATTAGGTATAACTAGAACCAATACCATATCGATACCTAGAAGCATCATAACTAGTTGTTGATCCTTCAATGTAAAAGTCTCAAGTCCCATACTGAGGTGATTTCTAACTTCAATATAACTATCATGATTTGTGACCATCGAACTAGCTGCACTAGTCAACATAGCTTTGCCAGGATCAGATCATTTAAAATACGTAGTAGTTGATCCAATAATAATTCAACCGGTGGTAGCACCAAGAACAATATTTTAACCAATCAAAGAATCCATTATAATTAAACTTGGTTACTGACCCATAACCACTCTCGGATCCATATGCAGTAAATGTAGAGGCCTGAACCCATCTCAAAGTTTCAGGTAAATATTTATATCCCTCAACCTCTTATAGGCCCGACCTCGCAGAATATGATACGTATAATGCAGTGATGACCTCTCCTTATCACTATCAAGTTAAACCTCCTTTATGCATTAGTGGCCAGGTAAATTTTGCATCTGACGTCACCACCCACCTGATTCATGATGTGCACAAATCTTCTTGGCCAATGTCCTTGATCCAAGTTTATTATATATACTATTATAACAAAAAATACCATTAAAACAAATATTATATAATAATAATAAAAATTATTATATTTATATAAAACAAAAATGAATTGAATTTTATATTAATCCTAATTTATAAAAATAAACTATTTATATAATAATTATTAAAAAAATATAATATATAACAAATTAACATAGTTTATATAATAATAAAATAATAAAAATAAAACACAGATGAAAATATAACTAAAGCAAAAAATATATATGGAAATGCAGTTTTCCACCCAACAACTCTCGACCCAGCATTCATGGTCGATTTTCCCAAACCCATGGTAATTTCATCCTCCAGTTTCGTCAATGACTACTCTACCAGCTCGTTGACGCCAAATAACATGTCCAAACAGATGGTTAGTGCCAAATATTTTGCATTGGCTGGAGGCGAGGAGGGTTTGGTGGGTAATGAGGGGCAAGTAATGTGAATACTATCAATTGTTGGAGAATTTTTAGCACATGAAGCTTATAATGGAGGATAAATGCTACTTATTCAAAGGTAGAGGAATGAACCCTATTTAACTTTACGCCATACATTTTTTACAAGTTAATTTGCATTTAGCGATTTTTTTTAATGAGAACGACTATACATAGTATGAATTTAGTTTTGAGGCTGATCTAGTTATCAGATCATGGGATTTTCAAACTGATAGTTATAGGTAACGAGTTCAATACCCTTCATCCAATGTTGGAACCACTTATTTAAAAGGAGCTTCAAAAAATCTTTGATGTTCGTATTATTTTCAAAGTTTTACATTTTTCCTGCGTGGCTAACTTAGTGCCAGTTAGGAAGAAGTCAAGGTAAATCTGATTGTGTATTGACTTCTGGAATTGAAACAAAGCTTTGGAAAAAACAACTAACTTGTTCCTCCAATGGACCAGATCCTACATCTTTTTTCAGGTCTGAAATGTTTTCACTATTAGATGGCTTTTATTTGTAAACTTTATTCCTCTTTGCCTCATAATTGTGTATGGCCCTGTATTTTTACCTTTGAAATGAAAAATAATGCTATATTTGATCCCTTCAAAGAAATTCCAAGTAAATTTTCAACCTTGAGAAGAGAATCAAGTAAAAAGCATTCTAGATTTCAATGTTTGACGCATTTCCAAGACTCTTTAGTCTTATGACTTCCCGGAAAACTAGTTTCTCCATTTGCATCTTTAATTTTCAAATATTTAATCCTATAGGTATAAACTTATTTGCTTTTTTTGTCACTCTAATTATAGGCTTCACTTCTGGGCCTGAAGCTCCTCTACACTCTGGAAGCTTCCTACAAAACCAGTTTCTCTCTCAAGTCTTGAAGACATATAGTCCAAGGTTTCAAAACCTAAATATATTCAGTCCTTGGCTTCCTTAGGTATCTTTCTAGAGCACCTTGCACAATTATCCTCTTCGAGACCTTTCCTATCCATTAAAACCTTTATTTTTGTATGCAAATATATCAGTTTCACCTCATTTCTGTGGTGCATGTTGAGTGCAAACCTTAACTCCGCTTTTGTCTCGTGCACTTCCCTGTTATAATCTCTAACAACTGTCAGAGACTCGGATCCATTGTCCTTTTTGGATCCATTTCCACAACCCTTTATTTCAAAGTTTTGAAAATAGGTTTAAATTTAAAATCTTCAAAAGAAGGAATATGACCACTAGAGTTAGTGTTTATGGATTAACAAAATCCCTCTCCCCGTATTCCATTTACGATTAGGTCTTGACTAAATATCAGTTGTCCATACCTTCCAGTTGTTGACCAGATCTTCCTCTGTACTCAGACCTCGTCTAATCCTTTTCCTACCTCATAGTTAATTGCTTGGGAGCAGGAAATTTAAATGTTATTCCTGAGGTAGAGGGTCCATTTTGGTAAGGAGACTGCAAATTTATTCTAAAGATGCATTGCACCTCATTAAAAGAAATTCCTCAGAGCCATATGTCTGGTTCGACCAATTCTTAAACTTGTTATAATATATGGTCCTTCATCGAACAAATTCTTAATCATTTTGGGCCCAACATTTAAGATAACCTTTAATATTTGACCATTATCCTTGGACCACTTTCTTTCATTGAAAACAAGGTTATTTATTCCTTCCCTTTCTATTTTCCAAATAACATTGTATTTTATGGGTGGAATAGCATCAAAAAGAAACTCTAGAACTGTTGAGATCAGTTTTGGTATTCACAAGGAAAAAAACATATTTTATTCATGTTTTGTTTCTCAACAAAATTTACTTGGGATTCTACAAGTTACCATTTTTGTTATGCACGCTTTGATGACATGTATTATCACTTTTAAATATTTTTAGAATTTTATGTTTTCCCCTTCAAGATTTCCTTGGTAGGTTGTTGTTGCATGGGTATTGTCATTTATATCCTTTATGTTTGCATATTTTTCACCCAATTGATTTTGAAATATTTAATGGTTGCTAGATGATACATTTCAAGAAGCTAGTAGATTTGAAGTAAGAGAGCTTCCACAAGTGGAGCTGTCAACATTTCCTTTAATTTTGAAGGTATTCTTTTCTCATTATGACATTTACTGAAAATTTTATTTAGTGAAATGAGATGAAATTAAATATTTCTTAATATCCACTAATATCCTTGAATATTTACACTCTAGTATTAAATACATAGTCCTCTTTGTACATGAATGAAATGATGTGTATCTATAGCAAAAGGATGAAATTTGTTCTAAAATTTGACTAGTTTCTTTATTAGAGTTTTTGTTTTTGTTGTATTGGAATGTAAACATGAAACAAGTATTAATAATAGATAGAAGAATGTAAGATTTTTATCAATGTCTATGTTGTCCTATACGGGTAACTTTACAGAATGATAAAGTATGTAGCAATGATCTTAAACATTGTTTCATATTAACTTGAGTCGTTAAGCGATGAATGCTGACCTGAAAATCCTACCCAATTAATCTTAAGCAGCTCAGATTGATGTTTACTGTTCAATTTATTTCCTTATTTACATATTTTAGATCATGAATAATGATTTATGAAGAGATGATATATAACATCTTGTATCAAATAGATTGTTGTTGGAGAATCCATGCCTATGTTTGATTGAGAACATTTCAGTATTCCATATTGGCACATATTTATTACACCCATTTAAGCCAGTGTTATATTTTGAATTTATTAATTTTTAGTTGTTTCTAAAAAAAGGAAATGTTGTCATACTGATAGTGACTGAGGTACATGTTCTAAATCATATTCGTGTTGCAGAGCTTATAGTTCAAGATGTAAGTTCATTTTTCCACCTATCCATTGAAAGTGTGAGGTGCTTTTTTTATCAAAATGAATCTAGTTAATTTTGATCCCACAAGATTGTATTTTTTAGTAGAGGGATTGGTGAAACATTATATGATTGTGCTTTTCATCTTTCCTTTTGTGTTATATTGATAAAACTATTGTTCCAAGATTTCCAAGACAACTATCACTGAAATGGTGTAATAATTTGAATTTGTCTCAGCATTGTAGATGATCCATCCTGAGGTTGACATTGAATTAGACTTAGCAATGTAGACTATTCCTATCCCTTGCCATGTTCTTTGTGATTGCATCATGTTTGATGATTGTTATGTGAATGAACATGTTGTATCAATTCTTCATTATGTAATGGAATCTTCTCATCCTTTCAGTACCATGCATCACTAATACATAATAACAAATTTACGACGGTTTTTCATTGCTATTTCCACGTTTCGTCGTCTCAATTGTGACAATAATGGTCATGATGTTTCGTGGCACATATTTCATGGATATAATGATGACCTTTATAAGTTGTCGATATAGATACGAAAATCGGCCGCCACATGTCTTCTATACAGTGTCCTTGAAATTGATTTTTAATTCATTTTCTACGTTTTGTTGCTCTATCGACAAAGTTGTCGTCCCTATAACGACGAAAATATGGCTAAAAACTTCTAGGAAAAATTTTGTTTCCACACAAAACTATGGAATAGTTTCAACAAACGTTTGTCTCTCTATCAACGAATTTTGGAATTTGAACAAAAATTTCTTCCACGCAAAACCATGGAAAACCAATCTCTATCGACAAAATATGCAAGTTGAACGATAATTTTTCCACAAAATTGCATCACTATAGCAACGGTATTCATGGAAATCCACCCGTGGTTTCAACAGTTTTGCAATACCCGCGACAAAATTTCATCGATATTGTGACGAAACCTAGAGGTTTAAAAAAAAAATTAAAAAACTGTGGAAAGGCACCTTCCTTTCCACGGTTTTGGATCTTCAATAAGTGCTTGTGAAAAAATACATATTATATTTTAAATACAAAGAAATGGATAAAGTATAACACACGAAAGGTTATTTATAGAAAAGAAATATATCAGGAAAGTAAGATATGGGAAAAAACATATTGAAGGAAAAGGGAAAAAAATAAATGGGAAGTTCAGGGGGGAGGTCAAAAAAGTGTTAACTGACTCTAAAAAATAAGGCATAATGATTTTAAAAGTGCCAAAAAGTACCCAAAGTGGCCCTAAGCACCCTAATTAATGCCTCAAAAACTGTTTTCCCATTAGGATGCACAAATTGATAATAATTAGCTAAAATACATAATTAGAGGCTAAAGTGGCACCTCTTAGAGCGGATTCTATGACAAGGTAGGAGGGTACATATATAAAAGTACCATTGATAAAATACATTGTAAGCACCATAGGGATCGTATAAACATTAATTAAATGATATTTTAAGCACCAATGAGCGTTGATTTCTATGATAAGGTAGGGGGGTACATCTATAAAAAATACCATCAATAAAAGACGTAGGCACCACTGGGCTCGAATCGACTTATTTTGATCTGAAATTAGGTTAATCCCATTGGGGCTTAAAGAAACCACAAGGGCTTGGAAGGATTCCCATAGAGCTTGGAAGAATCCCGTAGAGGCCTGTAGATACCCACAGAAGATTAAAGAAGCCCACAAGTTAGAAGTAAAGGAGGCCCATGTTCTGAAGATGAAGGGATCCTGAGCTTTGAAGATTGAGGAATCCCGTAGGTGTAAATGAAGCCAGAGAAGGTCAATATCGCAATTTCTAGAAGAGATGAAAATGAAAAACTGATCCTTCTTATGCAACCACCCCAAGCATGGCCAAAATCGGTCAAATTTAGTACCAAATATGCCTAAAAGAAAAAAAATCCCTTGAGCACATGATAGGAAAGAGACATGTTAATCAACAAAAAATTGACAACTTATTTCTATTCTTTTACTATGCATGCTCTCATATAACAAAAAATTCATCATAGATGACCTTTTGGCATTGATCAAAAGCAGGTTGCATAGTTGAGCATGCAATTTGTATTTTAGAAACCGTATCATAATTTCCTTGGAGACACTCCTCGTGAAATATCATCACTTTCTCTACTACATGTGAAGAGATACTAGTGATAATTCATCATACTACAAAAAACATAAGGTGCATTGAATTCGTCTTTATTGAAAAATAATAATAATAATAAAAATAACTCAACCCCTAGGGAAAAAGAGTAGTTGTTCACTTGGAAAATCTGTGTAGGATCTTTGTAGTGCCAACTGGTGGTAAGTGTTGATGTAATTGTAACTTCGGAATGTATTCATCCGTATTTCTTATGTATTGTAACCCAATGTTTATTCCGAGATGTATTGTAATGTATTTGAGTCATGTAATACCCCGATGTTTATTCCAGGAAGTTTCTATAATGAGAAATTCATGTCAAGTCATTGTGGGTAACCCTCCTATTGGTTGGAGGATGCAAAGTCCCCACAAGTGGTGGGGCACTAGGGTTATTAGACACTCCTAGAGATGTCGGCTCTAGTAAGTAATTGTTAAGTGAGGCCGACATGTTGGAGTGGGTTCCAAGTGAATGAAAGAATATAAATAGAGATTGAGAGCCTCTCTATTTATCATACTCATACACACACACTCACTCATTGGGGCACCCGAGTGAGAGAGGAGAATCTCTCTTAGTGTGAGAGAGAGAGACTATTGTTGTCGAGAGATCATCTTACTGTTTTTCGGTTTTACCTTTGGTGTTGATTCTATCTCTAAGGAAGTTGTGGGGTTTTCTCCTTTATGGTTTCCCTGAGTAAAATTATTTGTGTCTCTTGTCTCTTGTGTTGTGCTTATGTTTTATTGTTGTTCTTGTTATTCTCTTAATTAAAAGATCCTAAGATCATAATGCTAGCTTGAATGTTGAAAAACTAACATGGAATCAGAGCTAACCTAAGAAGAAGAAATTATGCAGCTGCAGAAGCTAGGGATTCTTACTTTTTGGGTCTCTCTCCACAATCCATTAGCAAAAGTATGCTAGGCTGACTCTCCATTGAAGGGCGCATCTTTCTGTCGAAGCGGAATTCGATTCCGTGCATTTTCAGTTTTCGATGCAGAAATTAGGGCTTTCTACAAAAGAGGAATTTTTCAGTGAGCCTAGAATAGGATTTTTCTCCTCATCAAAACCGAATTTTAGAGACCTGGATCAAGAAATTTGGTTGGGTGAAACCCTAGAAAAGTCAAACCCTAGTTTGACCCCAAGCTAGAAAAACCCTAAATACTAAAACTGCTACGTTTTGGTACATTCTCTATATCCCGAGCTTGGAGAAGGCTCAGGCACTAAAAACTTTAGGGGCCAAAGAAAAAATCCTTATGTACACCTTGTCCAAAATTTAGCCTCATATTCACTATATTCTGGGAGATATGATCCCTCCACGTTAGGGTTCCAGCCTCTTCCATAATTCATCCCTAAAGAGGACACCTGGGGATATTTGCAATATCTTGGGCTAGAGAGGTCCAAATGGAATTCCTGAAGTTGTTCCATAAAGGTCACGAAATTTACTCTCTGTGTTCCGAATATCAGACTTAGAAGTTGAACCAATGACACGTGGAATTCCATACAACTTCGTTGTTCTGAATGGTCCTGTAACAGGTCACCTTGGGAAAAGGATCATAAATATCAATTGGGGAAATAAATTCTGATTAAACCTGTGGTGTTGGATCAGGAACATGTGAGGTTACCTCAGTGAGACATTTCCGACATATATGAGTAATAATTTCGAAGATATCATAGAAACAATCATTAGAGGAATTTTGGGGTCTAAAATGGGCCTCCTAAGGAAAATAATAAAATAATAGTTAAAATAATAAAATAATATTGATTAATTTTGGAGGAAGAAAAAAAAAAACTACTTTTTGTGTTCGTATTTTCGACATATCTCCCTGTGTTTTTACTCAAATTTCGATCGGGAGAGATCATTGGATGCGGAATTTGATTCAGCATCCAACGATTACCCACACTGCATACTTTTGATGGACCCCGCTACCCCAAAAAAAAGAAATACCTAAAAAAATGTGATGATGACATCATCATCACATTTTTTCAGGTATTTCTTGTTTTTGGGGTAGCGGGGTCCGTCAAAAGTATAAAGTGTGGGTACTCGTTGGATGCGGAATCAAATTCCCCATCCAACGAGCTCTCCCGATTGAAATTTGAGTAAAAACACAATGAGATATGTCGAAAATACAAACAAAAAAAGTTGTTTTTTTTAATGACAAATATGTCAATTCAACCATTATGGTTGACTTATTTTATTGAAATTCTATTGGTTCTTGAATTCTAACTCACAAAAACTTATTTTGGCACGTTTTCTTATAAGGCCCATTTTAGACCCCAAATTTCCTCTAATGAACAGGCATTTCTCTAGAAGAAATTGGAAAACTAGGGCTTTTTGTTCCAGGAGCTTCCCTCTAATGTTTTAAGAAAAGGAGTACATTGGACAGCTCCATTTGAAGGGATCTATCTATCTATCCAATCAGATCTTAAATATTCCAAGTTTTAAAAATTAGGTTTTCTGAGACAAACCCTAAATCAGCCAGCTTCGAAACCAGGGCAAACACCTCAAAACAGTAAGATCTAATCTTTTGCTATTTCCATTTGAGGTTCTCATTTCAAAGTGATCTATCACATCAGCTTGATGATAAGCCTGGTGAAGTTTCCAAGCATGGAAGTATATGATCTCTCTAAAGAAAATGAATGGGACACCTACATGAGTAAAGAGGTTCCAGTTCTAGAGGGAGATGAGGCTAGAAGCCTTACACAAGAAGAACTTGGTCAAGGCCAAGAGGATCATTGTTGATTCAATCACAAATCAACTTGTACTACAAATGTCTTCCCTAAAGAAACCAAATATGTTTGATTCCTTGACCAAGCTATTTGAAAGAAAGAACATACATCAGAAGATGACCTTAAGAAACCAGTTAAAGAATGTGAAGATCCAGAATGCAGAGACCATGCAGTCATACTTTACAAGGGTCTCTCAAATCAAACAACTACTTGTAGCGGTAAAAGAAGAAGTGAAGAATGCAGTAGTGGTGATGTCCACCTTGAATGGCCTCCTAGGATCATGGGATTCATTCATTCGAGGAATGTGTTCGAGAAGCAAGTGATCACTTTCAGTGGACTCTGCAAAGAAGAGGAAGCTTGACTCATAAGAAGAGAAGAGAAGATAGAAGCAACTGAAGATCAAGCTCTCACCTTCCAAAGAAGATACCTCAAGCGATGATGAATATGAAGAACTCAACTCTTGAAGAACCTCTTATCCACCTTAGCATTTGGATAAGAAACGATGCTATTATGAATGAAGAAGACAATGAAGCTAAAGGCTCAAGAAGGAGTCTACCCACAAAACAAATAAAGATAAGTATTCAATTGTCATTTCATTGTTTTGTTATGCATTTGTTTATATTCAGTTAATGCATTATGCATGATAGAATGTTTGCATTAATGACAGTATGCATGTGATGGGTAAGTAGCTCATGGTGCTATACAACTCTCCATTTCTACTTATCTAGAATGAAACATCTTTGCTGACATATTGGATTAGTGCACAATCTCAATGTTGTCCTGGTATAGATGGAAGGCATCTAGAAATATTTTCGTGATATATGGATGAATGTTTTATTGTCTAAAGTAATTGCATGATCATATATTTATGCATAAGAATTTGCCAGTATGAATATTCTTTATGAAATGTTTCTAACCATACAAATGCATTTGACTTGTAGGAAAGATCGCATACATAATCACCTACAAGCAAAGAAGAATGAAGACTTGTTCCGAAGAACAAGTGACAACAGTTCAAAGACAAAGAATAATATGATAAGTGCAGTGACAGCATTGATGTAGAACCTTCCAGCCACCAAGAATAAAGGGAAGACCAGTTCAACAAGAATGATGTCTAGGATGTAGTATCGAGACCTGAAGAGAAGTTCACAGTTCCAGCATGTAGTATATGGAAACATCGTGGGATACAAAGCAAGATTCGTAGCACGATGCTTCTCACGAAAAGAAGGCCTAGACTACGAAGAGACATTTGCAGCCAGTAAGAGTTTAAACACATATATGATGAGCTTGATGAAGATCTTAACCTTTGCTACAAGGTTGAAGATGCAAGTCTATAAACTAGATGGTCACATAGAATATTAGTACCATAGGAAGCTACTTGTCACTCCGGTACAGAATGTTTCAGTGCATAGAGTACAGAAGACAGAGGGAGTATGATGCTCCGCTTCAGAGGGAGTGACTGCAAAATATCTAAGGTTCGACATGGTATGACATGATGGATAGATTACTAATGACTCTAGGATTTACCAAGAGTAAAGTAGATTCCAACCTTTACTACAAGGTTGAGTATGGAAACCCAGTGATGCTTCTACTGTATGTAGATGATCTATTTGTGACAGGTACGGATGGGTTGATTGCTGATACAAAGAGAAATCTTGATGTTGAGTTTGAAATGAAGGACTTGGGGATGATGCATTACTTTCTAGGTATGGAGGTGTGGTAGAGTACAGATGGAATCTTCCTTGGACAAGGGAAGTATGCAGTAGAGATCCTGAAAGAGGTTCGGGATGATGGACTGCAAGGCTATGGCCACACCTATGGCATCGAACCTGAAGCTATTGATTGATGCTTCATTAGAGTCGGTTGATGCTACAATGTATCATCAGATGATTAGGTCCTTGATGTATCTGATGAACATGAGACCAGCCATTTGCTTTGCTGTGAACACCTTGAGCCAGTTCTTGATAGATCTGAGACATGTTCACTTGATTGTTGCAAAGCATATTCTGAGGTACCTGAAGAGTACAGTTGATTATGGGCTCAAATACGATGCAAATCAAAAGATTAACCTGGAGGTTTATGTTGATTCAGATTGGGCAGGAAGTGCCATCAATAGGAAGAGCACTTTAGGGTGGTGCTTCAATATGGGATCAGGTGTGATCTCTTGGTTTAGCAGGAAGAAATCCTGTGTGGCACTGAGTACAACTGAAGCAGAGTATGTCACAGCTTGTTCAGCTAGTTGTGAGGTAGTATGGCTAAGGAAGCTACTGTCTAATTTATTTGATCTTCAGTTGGATGCTACTTGTATACATTGTAACAACCAGAGTTGCGTAAGTTGTCAGAGAATCCAGTGTTCCATGACAAGTCGAAGCATATCAAGATCAAGTACCACTATATCAGGGATATGGTGTAGAGGGGAGCAGTGAAGCTCCAGTATGTGGCGACGGAGGAACAGATAGCTAATGTATTGATAAAGCCATTAGCTAGGGTGAAGTTCGAGTACTTCAGGGAGAAGCTTGGTGTTCTCCAAATAAAGGTTTCCTCCAAGGGAAAGTGATGAGTCCCATAGCCATTCTGACATGGTGAGGGGATTGGTTCCTTCCATTGTCAAATGTAAGGGCTAAGGCATTCTGTCATGGTGAAAGGATCAGTTCCTTCCATGTCAGATATCAGTGCTAAGATCCATAGCCATTCTGACGAGTAGGTCAGATATAAGGACTGAGCCATTCTGTCATGGTGAGAGGATTGCTTCCTTCCATGCCAGATATGAGTGCTGGCCATTCTATTGAGTAGGATAGATGTAAGGGAAATTTCCATTCTTTGAATGGAGCTTCCTGGTGAGGTACCGGGAACACTCAGTATAGGACTAAGTAGCCATTCTGATGTGATAGAGGGATGTGTTCCCACTTGATTAGATGTAAGGGTTGAACCATTATATCATGGCTAAAGGATTAGGTTCCTTCCATGTCAGATGTGAGTGTTGGCCATTCCGATGAGCAGGTCGAATGTAAGGGCAACTGCCATTCTCTAGGAGAAAGGAGGCACCTGGTCAGTTACCAAGTAGCTCAGTCGAGGAGGATTGGGGGCCATTCTGATATGACTGTAGGATTGGTTCCTACAAGATCATATATGAGTGCAATCCCTTCCATCATTATGGTAGGATGTGTTCTCGCCTGGGTGGATGTAAGTGCAAGCCCTTTCATCATTGTGCTAGGATGTGTTCTAGCCTGGGTGAATGTAAGTGCAGAAATCTTTCATCATTGTGGTAGGATTTGTTCCGGCCTGGGTGAGAGTATTTCATCATTGTGGTAGGATGTGTTCCGGCATGGGTGAATGTGTGGAAATATTTCATCATTGTTGTAGGATGTGTTCTGGCCTGGGTGAGAGTCTTTCATCATTGTGGTAGGATGTGTTCCAGCCTGGGTGAGATTCTTTCATCATTATGGTAGGATGTGTTCCGGCCTGGGTGAGATTCTTTCATCATTATGGTAGGATGTGTTCCGGCCTGGGTGAATGTGCAGAAATCTTTCATCATTGTGGTAAGATGTGTTATGGCCTAGGTGAGAGTCTTCCATCACTGTGGTAGGATGTGTTCCCGCCTGGATGGATGTGAGTATTGTTCCTTTCTGACGAGTAGGTCAGATATAAGTGCTGAAGCCTTTTCACAGATGATAGTGATGTCCTATCATGCTGGTGAATGTGAGTGCTGGGCCTTTTTGATGTGAACAGTAAGTTGTTTTGATGTTGCTCATTATTGGAAGAGGTGATTATTAAAAGTTGATCCTACTTATGCAACCACCTCAAGCATGGCCAAAATTGGTCAAGTTAGTATCAAATATGCCTATAAGATAAAAATAGTCCCCTAAGCACATTATGGGAAAGAGACATGTTAGTCAACAAAAAATTAACTACTTATTTCAATTCTATTACTAGGAATGATCTCATGTAGCAAAAAATTCATCATAAATTACCTTTTGGCATTGAGAAGTAGGTTGCACAGTTGAGCATGCAATTTGTAGTTTAGAAACCATATCATAATTTCCTTGGAGACACTCCTCACGTAATAACATCACTTTATATGCTACCTTTGAAGATCTAGACATATGAATTTATGGTCCACATATGTGCCATGCAACAACTGAAAAATTATCATCATAGTAATCAGAACATGTAAAATAGTGCAACCAATAACCAGTGTTAATAATTTAAAGTTCCATTTAGCATATGATTTCCAGATCTATGTATGTGATAGCATAGATATAAAATACTAACTTAATGAAAATTTAGTGCCAAGCTAACCATAATGTTATTATCATTCACTCGATCCTGTATGTAATCTCTGAAATATAAAATCATCAAGTCCCTTACCATCACTCAACTCTCAATAGAAATAATTAGTACTAAGAAAATCCAAAACAATACTCAATAAAATAATGTCAGAATTATATCATTGTGCATTCAGAGATGTAAGGTTCCAGATCTCAGTAAAAATCAAACTTACATTTACCTAGAAAACTAATGTGAATAGGGCACAAAACTAATCAAATCAATAAGATATATTTTACAAAATACACAACCATCTTAAGTTTGAAATACTAACTTGTTTTTTGTTTTGAGTGTGCAGAGAAGGTAGCTAGGGCATATGAGGTCTGCAATAAATATTGCAGACCTGTGTTTGATAAAGGAGAGGGCTCGAATTGTGGGAGCAACAGGTCTGTGTTTTTAGGGTTTTACATAGAAATTATTTTTTAGGGCTTTCTTTTTTGATAAAATAAAAGTTACAAAAACACATAAAAATTAAGTCTAAAACCTAAGAGAAAAAAAAATAGCCTAAGAATAATATTTACAAGTATACAACTCAGAAAATTTAGTTTTGAAAGATAGATGAACAATTAGGGTTTGAAAAATAAAAATTTCTTAACCTAGGGTTTCATCATGCCGAAATTATAGGAAGAAGGGCCGAAAAAATCCTAATTTCTTCTACGTGATTTTTCTTCTATTTTTCTACGTTACTAAGAAGCATTTTTGTTTTATGTAGAAGGTTGTCTCCTAGTTTGGATGATAGTCTAAAAGTATTTATTTACTATTGGTTGTATCTCTTGTATCTTAATAGAATGAAATAGAATTTAAGGATAAAGACAAACACATTAAGGATAAACAACACGTCAAAACCCTTACCTTATTATTGTCCTTTCGCCAGATCCATTCGCCCATACAACTTCATAAGAGTTGTCCATGAGATGCATTTCCATCACCAAGACTTGCATAAATCATCAAAGACGGAATTTTTATATGAGTAAATAATATATAAGCAAATAAACAGTCATTTAAATCCTACTACAAAGTTCTGTAGAAATCAATGAACCATGAAATGTTAAATTTATTAACATTTTTTTAAGAAATAGACATGCATTTAAAAATTTAGAACCATATTTAATACATAGTAATAAAAGAGTATTTATAACTTATTGGGATCCTCTCTGTTTCGAGAACAGTTTTATATTCTCTACTGAATAGGGCCAACCACGTGAAGGTGGAAGCTCATATGGCCCCTCCCCCCCTCACATCTCTCTCAATTCCCCATACCCAATAAATGATGTTGTTTACGTAGAAAACATATAAACATTCATGCATAACTAAGCTAGTCATCAAAACATATAAACATAAAAACATTGAAGAATAATGAGGTAATTCATATAAACAATGTTTTAGACGAACACCATCGATATACATCCAAATACAATTCATGAATTTATACATCTACTTTTTCTTTGATTTCTGTTTTTTGCATTGTAATAACTCACGATAATTGGGGTATTATCATCATCATTTGGTGGAATATATACAAAGCCATGTCCTGGTAGTGTTTGTGTTTCCATGCCCTCATGTATCATACTTCTTACACTTCATTGAGTAGGGCGTGGAGGCAGTTCTAAAGGGGCGTGAACTGCAACAACGAAAATGGGCATATCAATATGTTGAAATATTATTGAAATTAATAGTTCATCATTTTAATTAAAATTACAATATTGCTCTTTACCTGTCTGTGTTGTGAAAACTGGTGTGTTAATTGTTTCTCTACTTGCTAATTCCTCTTGCGGTTCACCCTCTCGATCTTCATGATCTTCCATTGAAAGAAGAAAATTTATAAGTATACATCAAGAAATAAATATCTATAATCACAATAGATATTTCTATTTCTAAATCAACATACCAGAATGGCCACTCTGCTCCCCACTAGCATGGGACATGAACACCCCAACATCAGCTGGTAAATGCCGAGTACCACTGGATTCACTACTACGGTTGCACTGTTGCTTAAAAAAAAAAAAAAAAAAATTTAGTTATGGGTGATATAATCAAAACTGAATAGACTTTAATAGTCTGATGCAATGATGTCCTTATTCATTTTATTTACTTGCATCTGCGTCATTAGGGAGATTAGAGTCTTCCCCAATCTTTTCCGATATTCAATATTGACACTTTTAAAACCATACTTGAAACCAAGATTTAGGTCTTCCTCGGTGGCAGCATCTTGGAACGTATTTCGCTGCAATGCATAACACATAAAATTTTCGGTATCAAAAACATATATTTGTTCACTACTTTCAAATAAATATTCCCCACAGTTATTCATTTAATTCTTACGATTCGGGCTCTTAGTTTTCTATAGCCACCCTAGCCCAGTCTATGTTGCCCATGCTCTTCCACTCTAACCTTGGTTTCTTTGGAGGTGTTCGGTAGCCTATATATGAAAATTTTGAAAAACGTTAGATATCAGAATTCTTGCTTAAAACAAAAAAGAAAAAAATAAATGAGCATATTTCACTAAAAAGATTATATGTGTTGTACCTTGCTTTTCCAAGCCGTGGCTGTTTTCCTTGTATTTTTAGAAAGTTCTCCTTTGCATCCTCTATGATTTCCTTCCACTCTTTCTCCGAAAGCATAGGAGGGCTCTCATGCTTAAGGTTAAGTTGCAATTTATCCCTATATTGGGCCCTAGTATATTTTAAATTCTTTCCGGCTAACTTTGCAACCACTTTCTTGTTGAATGTATTGCCGAACAAGTTTACCATGTGGTCTATCAATACATTTCTATTTGTGCTATCTTGGCTATTCCACTATGTGTGAATGGTGGTTCCAAATAGATCCAATGCTTTGTCATTCAAATTCCTGTAGAAAACATTGTTTCCTACAGGAACGTGTAATCCATTAATTTATAATAATTTTAGCGTATGTCCATTTCAATTTCATGATTAAAATGAATAAATTAATTAATAAATACTTACAATATTTTGAATCTTAATCAGAACACAAGCATCATCCACCAGAAAGGTGATATCTAGTGATATGGTGCTTTTAACTCGTGCTACTCCATGAAACGTTTCCTGGTCATCTACAGTAGGCTCATCTTTGGAGTCATGTGGAGTCCTAGGACCCAGCATGTCATGCTGATCAAAATCGGTGCCCTCGTTACTGGATTCGAGGCCAACCATAGGATTTTCAAAAAGCCTCATTGGTACATTGCTTTGTCGGTGTTGTTGGTACATTGGAGCATCACTGCTATCTATACATGTCTTGGCATTTTCTATAGTCACGGGTTGTAAAAACTCCTACAAGCGAAAAAATTTACTTTATCAAATCACTTGAAAAAATAGAAAACATAATATCAGATATGAAATCATGTCATAGCTTAAAAAAATATGTGAAGATGCCACTTACCCCATAAGATTTTATTTCTTCTTTCAGCTCTTCAATCCTTGCCCTGATCTCCTATGTCATGGGCCTTATGCGAACCAAGGAAATAATTTCTATGTTTTCCTTTTTTCAGGGCCTTATTTATAGTATCCATAGGGTCTATAGAATAGTAAATTTCATCCCCACTTTCCTCATCACCCAGATCAAGTGCACTGGACTAAATTCATCAAACAATAAAATTAAGCAAAAGAATTTAAACATCATTCAAACATTGTTATTGTAATGAAATTTAGTTACTATTAAGAACTAACACTTACCTGATGTGCTGTTGTGGCCAATGAATTCCAATGGTCACCCCGTACTGGTCCACTTCTAGTGGTGGAAGCAATAGGTGCCTTTCCACGGTCCCCACCCTAACACAATAAATCAATCAACAATTCACCATAAGCACAGAAAAATGCGAATGTCAATAGTGGAAATCAAATGTTAACAAAAAAAATCGAAACATTTAGTTATTATATTTAACACTTACCTGACAGGGAACAGAGTGTGACCTTCCACGGTCACCCTGGACCATGGAAGCAGTAGGTGCCTTTCCACTGGCACCACCCTGACACAATAAATCAATAAATAAACGTTATGAAAATAATTCTAACATAATAAAAAATGAGATATTGCAATAATATTTATTTTTACCTCAGAAGTAGAGGACATGCATTTTGTTCCATGGAGAACATGGGCATACCCCTACCACCGTGTAATAAGCATGTTATCACATGGAAATCTTTTGGGGTTGGAGTTTCTAGTTATTGTAGTCATATTTAGTTACTATATTTAGTTGAGTCAATAATTGTAACATCAACAAAAATGAGATATTGAAATAATATTTACTTTTACCTCCGATGGAGAAGTTACATGTTCTGCTCCATGGCAATGAGCAGACCCCTGCCACAGTCTAATAAGCATGTTATCATATGGAAATATTCACAATAAGAATGAAAAAAGTGAATGGTAATAGTGGAAATTGAATGTTAACAGAAAAAATCTCAACATTTAGTTATTATATTTAACACTTACCTGATGGGGCACAGAGTGTGACCTTCAACGATCACCCTGGACCATGGAAGTAGAGGACACACATTCTCTTCCATGACAACCATGGGAAGACCCCTGCCACAGTGTAATAAGCATGTTGTCACATGGAAATATTCTAGGGTTGGAGTTTCTAGTTATTGTAGTCATATTTAGTTACTATATTTAGTTGAGTCAATAATTGTAACATAAAAAAAAGTGAGATACTACAATAATATTTTCTTTTACTTCTGAAGGAGGAGATACATGTTCTTCTCCAAGGGGATGAGCATACCCCCGCCACAATGTAATAAGCATGTTATCATATGGAAATATTCACAATAAGAATGACAAAAGCGAATGGTAACAGTGAAAATCGAATGCTAACTGAAAAAATCGAAACATTTTGTTATTGACGTCATATTTATTTACTATATTAACATTTACCTCATGAGGCATAGATTGTGACCTTCCACGGTCATCCTGAACCATGGAAGCAGCATGTGGCTTTCCACTACTGCAACCTTGACAAAATAAATCAATCAATAAAATTTGAGTCAATAATTGTAACATAAAAAAAATGAGATAAGCATAACAGTGTAATAAGCATGTTATCACATGGAAATATTCATAATATGCACAAAAAAGCAAATGTCAACGGTGGAAATCGAATGTTAACAGAAAAAATCAAAACATTTAGTTATTGTAGTCATGTTTAGTTACTATATTTATCATTTACCTGATGAGGCATAGTGTGTGACCTTCCACAATTACCCTGGATCGTGGAAGCCATATCTATTCGATTTAAGTTGTAATCAATCAACAACTCTTCACCTGGAAGTATTTTTTTTGTTGCACATACAAATATACGATGTTCTTCGCGTCCCTCAAATTCGCAATTCGGTCGCTTAGTTGTTCTCACTAGTCGTGTACTATTTATAAATCTAGCAACGTTTTCAAACACTTTTGGTCTCCCATCAATATACATAGTCGCACCTTTGTTTTTATTGTGTTTTACCATATAATTTGCGACAACTCTGTATCTCCTCATACTTTGAGTATATTGGACCAATATCAACTAGTTATCGTATCTTTATAATGGTCCGACATACTCCATCAATTCAGTTACGATGCCATAGCCGACCTTTATGCCATCCATGGAAAATAGGCCCAATCCATGTAAGGACGAAGGAGTAATGCGATACATCCTCCCATTGATGAAGAAATATGTGTCCACTTGAGGTAGCTTATTAGGTACCCATCATTGCACTAGATGTCTATACCTCAAGGGAAAATCAATGTCACCTATGCTCTCAGCATCATAATTACATGACCCTCCATTGGCAATAAAATATTACATGTGTCTACAAAATATTTTCCTTACCTTTTCAGATCTAGTTGATATAGAACCGGTAGATCTAGTACAACATATATCATTTTCAACCTCTCCAATTATATCTTCACCATCACTTGAGGAAGATAGATCTGATGGATACCTATTTGGTGGTACCTACACTCGATAAAACAAGAATATAAGCTACCAAGCGGATATAATTTAGTGTGCAAATATATTTACTTGTAATTTTTTAATATCAAAAGTTTTATCTTCCCAAAAAATTTACCAAAAGCTATTTTTCTCTCAAAGGTGTAATTTATTTTAGAGTTATTTATATTTGAATTATTTGTAAGTATAAGACATGATTTGATTTGGTTTGGAATTTGTTCACAACATGGATATAGAAGTGTGTTTCTTGGGCCACTTGACTAGTTAATGCATGCAAAGAGGTATGGAGTTCCCCCTCATATAGATCATGTTGGGGATTCAATTTGGAATGGGCGCTGGTCATATTTCTTCATTCATGGATTTCCCACTGAAACTCAGTGACATTAGTCTAACACTCCCTCTTCCACAATGGTTTGATATGCAAGTTTCCTCATGCAAGGTACTCTTTCTCTAACTATGTGCCTGATTTTTTTTAAATAGGATAACATTGTGAAATGTGACCAAATTATTTAGACCAATTATAGGTAGTTTTTAGTGGTTTTGCACATGGATGCAGATAGGGTGATGTTGGATTTGAAATTGTCTTATCACAACCCTAAATCATCTTACACTACCCAAGACCATTTTCTTACCATTGCTATGGTGTTCTGCAATAGGGAAATACCCAATTTGTTTGCTCATGATGGTATGGTTCAGGCCCGTTCTTTATCAAACGAGCGATGGATGGGTTCAAGGCTGGAATTTGACAAGAAAAATGCCCATCATGGGTCATTTTTCACCTCAAATACGACCTATATTTCATATAAATCCTCAAAAAATACGAAGTAAACAGTCAAAACCATAGTAGCAATATTTGAGTACAGATTCGAATACGATACAAAAAAAATACGTAACAAAAAAATCAAGTATGACTAAAATATAGGAATAGGCATCCTATAAATACAAAAACATGCAATTTTAATTTTAAAAAAATAAGATTATACGACCATCATTCCAAAGTGTAACATGTCATTCATTATTCATTAGGAACTAACACAAGTAGTATCTAAGTATTGATTTCTTGTGACAATGGATGAGACCTACAACTATCCTTTCTCTATAGTTTCAACCCCAAAGCCAAGGGAAACAACGGGAAAAGGTATAGTATATGGAAAAGAATCTTCAGTTTTGATCCGAGATAAGTAAGGGCTCATTGGACCCCATAAAAAGGCTATGTTATTCAAATCCTTATCACTTCAATGGGAGAGTTGCACTAATGATGACCTAGCAATATCTAAGGCTTTAGAAATGACTAAGTTACATATTCAGGTTGAGATGATGATGGGTAACCTCTCATGTCCATCCTCTTGGGAATCATTGTTGGAAATATGGCAGATGAATGTGTTGGTGTTGATGTCAATATATGAATGGAGAATTGGTGACATTTGGTGAACTGATGATTGTGGATAGACATATCCTAGAGATATTCATTGATGACAAAAGAATTGTTGATGGGAATAGGCATGTATGATAAAGTTGGAAAAAGACTAAGTGGTGAAAAATTGTCCTAAAGCAGTAGTCTTATGAAAATTCCCCCCATATTTCATAAGAAAGAGAAAATGCCCACCATGGCTTGTCATTCCATAGTTGGTTTAAGTATCTATCTAACCATGGCACCGGTTCTCAAAAC
>LPNX010411991.1:0-47500 GCA_001517045.1 Pseudotsuga menziesii | reverse complement strand
CCATGCTTGATATGGTGTCATTAACCTTATTGTAATTGTGGGAAATTAGTCACATTTAGTTATCAATGGTGTGAATGTTGATTGAATCATTTCTCACATCTAGTTCAAGGATAGACAATCTTAATTCAACCAATCAATTTATGGCTTGATTAAGCAAGATGAAAAATTATTAACTCTTTTCTATCCATATTAAAGAAAATTTAGGGTCAAGAATAGGCCTCCTAGGAAAAATAGTAAAATTATAAGAACATATGGCATATCACTCTATATTAAAGATGTTATCTCTTTATTATTGTTTATTTCCATTCAAGTTGAACTAATGTAGAGTTACGATAAATAATCATAAAAAACTAGATTATTAGGAACACATAATAAATTATCACTCTAATTCAATAATAAATATTAAAAATTATGTTAATAAAAAATAAATTCAACTAAAAAAAAAAAAAAAAATCACTACTTTTACCATTAAATAAAATATAATGATTGATAAATCATTTTGCTCATTTTCAAATAAAAGGGAATGATGGCCGAAGTTTTATTTTATTACACTTATATAAATGATGGCTAAAGTTTTATTTTATCAAAATTCAAGCTCACAATAACCATATATTAAAATAAATACATGATACACAAAAGGTAAAAAGCTAGTTTGCAAACCTATTTGGGTCAAGTTAATCAACATCTATCAAAACCTTCAAACAAAGAAATCATAAAACTTGCAACTTAGGTGATCCTTGTGCTTGAAGAAAATTAGGTGACATAATGGAATATGTTCTAAATATATTGACAAAATAACTCATGTTAGGTCTAGAAGACATAAAGAACCTTCGATTTTTTTGGAAACGTTCTAAATATATTGAAAAAATAACTCATGTTAGGTCTAGAAGACATAAACAACCTTTGATTGTTTTGGAAATTGACCACTTGGTTGGATTTTTTTTTAAATTATAAGCTCATTTAAATCAATAACATATCTCTTTTCATGACATAGAGGAAAACATACAAGACATACCTATGAACCTTCATGCTAACCTCTAAGACCGTAACTATAGAAAATACCCATGCAACCTCATACTAAGGCTCCACCATGTTTGAAATATATATATACTAAGTTGTAACATTCTCCTTCATCATGTGCAACAATAATTCATAAATTCACCCATGTTGACCCATTTTTCAGAAATTTGCCAAAAGTAAGAAAAATATTATTTTGCATATTAAGAACAAAAAATTGGCTAAGTGTTAAAATCAGAAAGTTGAAAAGGCATTTGGAAATAAAAACATATAAATATCATCATGACATAAAAGATATAAACATGTGCCTCTAGTCTTCAACAATTAAATATCATTCATCTTCTTCTTCATCCAACTCAACATCTGTATCATGATCTGGTTCAAAATACATATTGATGAAAGGCTCATTCACATCAATGGCATCTTCGCTAATATAGTCATCAACATCATTAATGAGATCATCGTCTACTACATTTGGATTATCAACCTATTCAACTTCTTCATCTAACACATCAACTGCAGCCACCTGCTCCTAATCTGAATCATCATCATCATCTTCTTCTTCGTGATTATCTTCATCATCTACATGATTATACTTTACTGGTCTTCCTCTTGGATCGTATCTAACAACATATGACCAGCCTGATTTACCTGGTACCTCTGAGTAAAAGACTTGCTCACATTGACTTGGAAGAACATAAGGCTCTGTACCTGGTTCAAATGCCCTTGTATTAACCTTGGTAAATACATTAGCATGCTCAATAATAGTTCTTTCATGATCACATTCATTCATCCGTAGCCTATAAAACTATTTTAAAGGAATTAAAATCACACTCAATTATGTCCTCCAAATTCCCATAGTACCTATTCTCAGTTTCTTCTGGATGTATGTCACTTCTAGAGGAAACATTGATGACCTTAAACACTGTAGTTATCCCACAATCTGACGTTTTCATCTTATCATCCAACATTTTGATACGAAATTTACAACCATTACACCACATAGCCTTGTGATGTTTCAACTGCAACATTGACAACAAGTAAAAAATACATTGTGAATTAATAAACGTCATACAGGACTTAGAAAATAAATTTGAAAACTTAAACAAACCAAGTACATTGAAAAAATGTGAAGTAACTAGAAAAATGCGGGTAAACAATTTACTTGCATTTTTATCTTTTGAACTATAGGATAAATCAAATTCCCTTTATGACGTAAGATCAGGAAATTGATGTAGATGACGATGAGTTGTTTTAATCATCTTACTAACCCCTTCCCATGATAACCTACCGAAGCATTCTTCACAATATTCTATCCAATGCTCCATCCAATTAAGGTTGTTTACAATGTATAAATGTAAAGCATCCCACACTTGAGCAACTATATGAAAAAATAACAATTCGCTATCATTAATTAGATATCATTATAGACATAGTTTAATACAGTTGAATATGCAGGATTAATAAATAAATAAAAAATTAGTAGGATAAAATAAAATTGGAAAAATACATGTGTAATATATTAATTCCACAAAATCTAATAATTACCTTTCACGGTCCTCATTGTACCTTTCCCCAATAGGACCTCCCCTTCAAATTTGTTGACGGAGTTGAGATGCCAAATGCGAGGCACATTCATATTTTCTGCTAATTTAGGTATATATTCACTAATATACACCATGCATTGATATACCATATATCCCTCAACCATAGAATCCTCAGTATGTGCTCTTTGTCTAATAAGATCCTTCAACGACTTCAACTACCTCTCCACCATCCACATCGACCTTGTGTGTACTGATCCACATAATTCAATCTCCTCAACTTGGTGTATGAGGTAGTGGTTTTGTGCATTGAAAAATGATGGAGGTAGATATTGTTACATTTCACACATTAGTTGGGGAATTTGTCTCTTCCAATACCTTATATATTCTTTATGGATTTCTTTTGAGGAAATCTACCTACAAATTATGCAATAAAATAATATCAAGCCATATGTAAAACTTGTGGGAAAAACACAATATGTCAATAAGTTCCGCTACAAATCATGGACCAAGTACATTTTCCATATAAAACATTACTTACCTCATGTATTTTCCAAGAACATAAATAATTTGTTTTATGTTGTTGTCAAAGTCATCTTGGAGAGATAAAGGTAGAACATGTTGTATCAAAAACAACATAATTATTATTTATTTCCAAATAAGAGAATAAAATTAATAAAATAGTGCATACCAATAAGGAAATATATTAAAAACTCACAATTACCTTAATGAATGTATGCCAGTCATGTATTTTAACCCCACCAAAATCACCTTTTTTCCTTAAGATATTCTTTATGTTAGACAAAAACCCCTTCGGAAACCTGATTTTTCTTATGACCTATTTTACAATATTTCTTTGTTGCTCCATCAAGCACCAAGGAAGACTAATATTCTATTGACGGCCATCACCATTAGAATTAATGATCAACTTTGCAATGCGTGATTAGCTTCTTGGATGTCACTACAAATATTTCTAATTCTTTCTTTGTCAGTCCTTCATCTAATATTCACCATAACAATTCCGTTATGTTCTTCTCGATATGCATTGTATCAAACAAATGAACTATTTGTAGTTGCTCATAGTATGGAAACCTACTGATTTGCATCGGGTAAATTTTCATTCCTCATGGAAGCCCATTCGCGTCTTAATGACATTCATGAAACATCAACAAAATCAAATTAACACTAATTAATCAATATAGGTACATACTATGCTGAACATAATTCACTAAAAAAAATCAAAGATTTATATAATATATGATACAAGTTGAATGTGATTGTCATTGATGTCAAAGGAGTTCAGTGAATGACAAAAGGATAACCAAAGACACGATGGCAGGGTAAACTCAGTGAAAGAAAACTCAGTGAAAGAAAAAGGAAGTAATTACATGGAAAGTATGATGATGTGGCATGTATGGTCAGGCTGGAAAGACACATAATGGTGTTCTGGTGCTATCAGGAATTCATTGTTGTAATCTGACATCATTCTAGAAAAATATGACAACTTTTGTGAAACTTCGGAAATTAACTAAGTATGAAAAAGTAGTCAAAACTACTCTAAGAGAATGCCTACCATAATTCATGGTTTGAATAGAATGCCCACACCAGCATATCAAGCTATAGCTTTTTGATCTGGCTATCTAGCCATGGTCTTAGTTTTCCTTAATCATTTCTAAGGAGAGGTATGCCAAAATAGGGTTTCAGGATAAACCTTGGAGAAATTATTGGACATGGCTAAGTGTTGGAAAACTGGTCTAGGTGGCCTTTGATCCATGACATTTGATAAATTTATTTTCACAAGGACAGCCCTTGGTGGGCATTTCCAAATGACCTCTCAAAATCTTGTTCTCAACACTTAGGCAATTTTCTTGTGTTTCTCAATATGCAAAATAGTATTTTTCCTACTTTTGGTAGATTGATATTTTGCATATGTGGCCATTGTAAGTCAGCCTGAAAGTATGTCTGGATAGCCATTTCAACAAAGAACAAATCCATGCCAATTTATGAACCTATTTACATACACCCAACATCTGGCAGGCATTTGAAAGTGGTCTTCCAAATTGCTTATTGACACTTGGACAAATTTCTTCAAAGCCTAAGTCACCAAGGTGATTTTATTTCTTTCATCAAACTTGGAGAGTGAGACATCCACAATGTGAGGAATATCATACTAACTCAACCATGCCAATATTATCTCCTGCAACCTCATCATCTAACCTTGGCGGGCATGTTACTGGGATAGTGCAAATGACGGTGAGAGGCACTTTTGGCAGATTGATATCTTCCTTCTAAGAGACTATTTGGGAAATATAAAACCATGTTTCGATGCACCAAAAAACATACTAGATCCTATCACTTTCATATAATTTTTCTTATCATCCTATGAGAGGTGGTGTGCATTTCCTTGAGGCCACTTAGGAAAAATTTACCAATAATTCCATACTTAGACAATTAGTCCAAAACCTAAGGTGGATTTTTCATTTCACCCAAAACCTGAACTAATGCTACTAGATGATGTATTACACCTTACTGAGAACACCTATGCTAATTTCACTCCCAGACTCATCTTCATTTGCCCTAGGAGGTCATTTTACTGAACTTTGGTGTAAGACTGCCTGAAACCTTGTTTTGGAAGATCCATATCTTCTTCCTCAAGAATTATCAAACCAATGTGAGAACATGGTTAGGTAGAAAACACATACACCTACAACATGACCATGTTGTGTGGTCATTTTCTTCAACCCACAAATTATGGCAGGCATTTCCCTAGAGCAATTCTGACTAATTTGACCAAAAATCCTTCTTTTGGGAGACTTGTATCTTCTTCTTCAAGGATTTTTTCTGAGAACCAAGGACATTGTCAGATAGATATTTCAAAAAAATATGGGATGGCATGTCATGGTGGGCATTTTATTCTTCTTACGAATTATGGTGGTCATTTTCATAAGGCAGCTGCTTTATGGCAGTTTTTCAACACTTAGTCAAAATCCCCAAATTATCATATCGTTACCAACTACTACCAAAATATAACAATGACATCATGAGACATTAGAACACCAACATGTGTTTTTCAACCTCATCACACATGCCATATCAACACTTCTTTTGTCATTAATGACCTCCTTTGACGCCAATGACAACCATACTCAACAGTGTCCTTGTGCTAATAAAATTCATAGGGTGACATAGATCTATTCCTTGTTGAAGTGGTTATCCACCCATGCTTTCAGTTTTCCTTATGATGGTCACATGTGCAAGAAATCAATCTTCCAAAGTAGGAAAAATATTGTTTTGCATATTCAGAAATTTGGCTAAGTATTGACCAATATTCCAACAATACATAAATAATTTGGCATACCTTGACGATTTCTATTATATTCCAAGTTCCATAGGTGAGGTGTCATTCTTCATCATTTTTTTCCATTCTCTTAAGTTTACCATTGAATTTTTGTTTGTATGTAGTTCGATAACTATGGCTCTTAGGCAAAAAGTGCGTATACTGATCAAACACTTCCTTTACTAAACTCCTTGAATGACGAGATTTTATCCTGGGACCGCAAGCTGGACCTACAAATTTACCCTTTGTTTGAATACCTACAAGATATATGAGTTAGTGTAGCAAATTAGAATTACCATTTAAAATAATGCATGATATTTTCAATAGATATATATAATATTAAAGAACAAAAGAAAGAAACAATATACCACAAAAATGTGTTAACCCGGGAGCATCATGAATTGTCTATCCAAGTATTCCATGGAATTGAAATCGTCTTTGCTCTATTGATCTAGAGATGTCATACATACTGACACCAGCCCATAACTTCAACAACTCATCGATAAGAGGCTCAATATATACGTTCATATCTTCAACCTGGTACTTACATAATTGGTCCAACATACATGATTAATTATATTTAGCTATATGTCATTATATATAAAAGACATAATTATCGTGCATGAAACAAAGAAATGAAATATTTAGTGATCATAATTTCAAGTAATAAAATACAAATTAATTAAATACCTGGAACAATCATTGACAACATTGTGTGCTCTCTCTTGACCGACATCCAAGGAGGAAGAATATTGTTTATAACAAAAACATGCCACACTGAGTAGATAAAACGAAGCTCTCCAAATGGATTCACACCATCAGCTGCCAACGAAAGTTTAACATTACGAGGTTCTTCTTTGAAAAATGGCCACTTTTCTTCGATGTACCTAAATGGAGACCCATCTGCAGGCATTCGAAGAACATCATCTCTACTTTTGTTCTTTGTATGGAAATCCATAAACTGTGTTGTACTTTGACACCTGAACAACCGTTGGAGACGTGGAATTATCGGAATATAACAAAGAACTTTGTGAGGCACCTTTTTTGTCAGTTTATTGGTTCGATACCTACTTGTTTGACATTGTGGGCATTCATTTTCTAATGCATATTGTCCATAGTATATGATATGATCATAAGGACATGCATCAATAGCTTGATACTCCATTCCAAATTCTTTCATAATCACATATATATCTCGATATGTGCGTGGTAAAATATTAGACATTGGTAATAGAAATTCACCTAACAATCTACAAAATTCAAAAGAATAAGTCAACGTAAACAATATTAATCATCAATATCACATCCATACTTTACAAATTAGATAACAATAGCAATATAGGAAAAATTCAACCCTTTATCTACATGTGAACATGCAAACATAAATAATTAACAAATTACATACCTTAGTATCTGTGTGACACGGGTGTTTGATAAACCATTCAAAACCTTCAAGTTCACTAACAACAATATAGAAAATAGAAGATTTGTTTTTGAGCCTTCATAAATAAGTTGACTTGACTTCTCGAGTGGAGGATCAACATCATGACTGTCATCCTAGTTTTCCTCGTCCATTGGAGCAAATGTGTCTTGGATCAATCTATGTATCTCATCTTCCTGATTTGTATCACTAACGTTATCTCCATCCATATCATCATTAAGAACTTGATCAGCTTCAATATTCTGATCTAGATGATCGTCACCCTGTAAATGAGTATTTTTGCTAGTACTTGGCAAATAACTCTTTGGAAGGAAACATTTTGGGGGCATTGTCTATATATTTACAAACAACGTAGTAAAATTAGTGTGTATAGAACATATAATAAAATGATAAGATGTTTTACTGAAATTAATGAAATGATGACTATTACAGAGAATACATTAAAAATTGAATAACCTCTTACCAAGGGACGATATTCATAACCCCCTTCGGCGTGCCCCTTCTCCCTACAATGTCTTTCACTTGTCATTATTAAAATTCTTCTTCTTTGCAAGCCCCTTCAACTAGAGCAAGGAAAATAACATTTTTCATCTCCCCTCGCCTCTAATGCCGCTCTAAACTGAGCAATCTTCCTTGCATTTTCATTTATAGTGAAAAATCCTTGTAGTGACAAGTAATTGTCTTACCTACACCATACCAAACAGTAACTTGTCAAATACATTTGATATAAGTATATTTCTAAATGCAGTATATTATATACCAATTTCTATAAAGAAAAACATGAAGACTATGATGAATAGTATTGTCATTGACGACAACATTAATGACAATCATTTTGGAAAAATATGGTAATTTGGTGAAAAACAGGAAAATGACTAAGTATGGGGAAATTAGTAAAATTTGCCTTCGAGAAATGCACGCCATAATTTATAGGAGAATATAAATTCCTGCGCCACATGGGGGTCTTGTAGATTGTTGTTTTTCCTACCTAACCATGTCTTCAATTTGTCTTGAAAGTGCCTGAGGGAAATGTTATGGACCTGCCAAAACATGGGTTTGTGCGAAAGCAAGCAAAAATGGCTAAGTAGCCTCAGAAAGATGCCTGCCCTAAATTATGGGTTAGAGTAAATGCCCACAGCACATGGGGGTCTTGTATTGTGTTCATTTTTATACCTAAACATGGTATTATTTCTCCTTAAGAATGTCTGAATAAAAAGTTATGAATCTACCAAAATGAGGTTTCAGAATAAATTTTGACGAAAGTCCTGAAAATGACTATTGGAAAACTGGCTCAGGTAGCCTTAAGAAAATTCCCACCACAAATTGTGTGTTGAAGAAAATTCCTGCACCATATGGGGGACTTGTAGATTGATATTTGGCCTACCTGACCATGTCTTTAGATTGTCTTGGAAGTAGCTGAGGAAGAAGTTATGAACCTGCCAAAACAATGTTTTAGGCAGATTGGACCAGACTAAGAAAATTGTCTGTGTTGAAAAAACAGGCTCATGTGGACTTGGGAAAATGCTCGTCGTACCTTATAGGTGTATGATAAAAATTATTTGAAGCTATCATCCTATAGATTGTTGAAGAGGCTATCTCACCATGGTCTTAGTTCTCAAAGAATATGTTTGATGACAAAGATAATGGTTTGCCAAAACAGAGTTTCAGGTTGTTTTGCACTATTCCAGTACTGGCAAAACTACCTCAGTAGCCTCAGGTAAATGCTTGCCCTATCTCATAGAATGATGAGAAAAATAATATGAAAGTGTTAGGATATAGCTTGTTGATGGGTGCATCTAACCATGGTCTCAGTTATCCTGTGGAGTGTTTTATGACAAAGATATAAATCTGCCAAAAGTAAAAAAAATATTATTTTGCATTTTAAGAACACAAGAAAATTGGTTGTGTTAGATTCAGGAAATTGAAAAGGCATTTTGAAATGCCCGCAAGGAGGGGTTATTTTGATGATAAAATTCACCAGGTAGCATAGTCATGTTCCTTGGTTAACTAACTATCCATCCATACCTTCAGGCTATCTTATGATGGTTTCATATGCAAAATCCCAATCTGCCAAAAATAGGAAAAATAATATTTTGCATAGTGAGAACAAAAGAAAATTGAATAAGTGTTAAAAACAGGAGTTTGAGAGGTCAGTTGGAAATGCCCGCCAAGGGATGCCTTTGTGCAAGTAAATTTATCAAATGTCATGGATCCATTCTTTGGTAATTTTTCCATCTGCTCATGACTTTAGGTCTCCATAGAGTGTTCACACATGTGAAATAGGAGTCTACCAAAACAGGAAGAAATATGTTTTGATGTTCAAAAAAGGTTGAGAAGCTATTTTGAAATGCTTGCCAAAGGTTGTGTGTGTGTCAACAGATTTATCTTGTGATATGGCCTTGTTCATTGTTGAAATGGCTATCTATCCATGCTTGTAGATTTCTGTATGGTGATCACATGAGGGAGAAATCAATCTGCCAAAGTAGAAGAAAAAATGTTTTTACAAGTTAAAAACAATTTTTTCTAAGTGATAAATTAAACAGTTTGGAAGGTTGTTTTCAAATGATCTCTAGCTAATGCGTGTGTATCAAAAAGTTCAAAAGGTGACATAGATATGATCCTTGTTGAGGTGGCTATCCAGCCATACTTTCAATTTGCATTATGATGGTCATATATGCAAAAGATGGACCTGCAAATTTAGTGAAAAATAATAAACAAAGTTTATTAAATAAGAAGCTACATGAATGTATTTAGAAAAATAAACAGAAATTTAATAAAAATAATCAAGACAAATTTTTGAAGAGACACATCTTACTATTGGAGAGATGCAATGTTTAGAAGAAGTTTTAATTGATTATTTCATTAAAACAATAAATAACAAACATAGATTCGAAGAGGTGTCTAAGCATGATGACATGGCAAGGTGTAATTGGAACAAGACATGAAGGACAGAGATGACTAAGGACATGCATAATGACATTGACATGCAAGCATGGAACATCTAGAGAGTCAAATGACCCATTCTATGGTCATTTGAAGATGATTTGGGCAAGACAAAGATGTTGGTGCAAAGATGACAAGGAGGTGGTGACATGAAAATAGACAAGAAAACTTGATGACAGAGATGGCTGCTAGCATTATAAAATAGTGGACAAGGAAAATATTGCAGGCATCTCCAAAAGATCATGCGGGCATGCTAAATGAGGACAATTGCGGGAATGATAGAAACTATTGCAGGCATGATAGAAACTATTTCAGGCATAAGATATTGCCTATTACGGGCATCTTCTCAGCACCACCTACGAGCATCCCTTATGGCCACCTGCTTGCATTGTGGTGTGAGCCACGGGCATAAGGAAGGACTTGCTGTGGGAATTTGTGGGAGTTGTGGGCATCTTTGATGGCTCAAATGAGGAGTTGCATGAATCTTTAAACCCTAGTTGTGGGAATCTAGATAGCCCTTGCAGGAATCTGAATACATCACCTACTGGAACCTTGAATATGGACAATGCGGGCATACTTATTGGAATATCAAAGACCCCCATATGAGTAGTTGAAGAAGGGTATGCGGGCATAAGATAAGGTCAAGTATTGGCATAAAAAATAAAATTAAAATGATGGTGATGTGGAAAATTAAATAAATTTTGGTTAATGATAACTAAAATAAATTGGTGATGAGTCATTGTTGACTGGACCCTCTTTTTTCAATTACTCTGGTTTAAATAAAAGGAGGGAGTTGTAGGGTTGTTGAATTCGTTCATAAGGTACATGACCCAAAGAATAAAACTATTATTTTGAGCCTCAATGTTAATTTTTATCCCCCAAAAAAGGATGCATGCTTACCTTTTATGAATTTACGGTCAGATGATTGTTGCATAGTATGACTAATCTCTCTAGTTTTGGATATGGTTGATAAATAAATCTGGGCTCAATCCGCACTCAATCAATCACCAAGAACCTTGTCGCAACTATAGAAAATGTGACGAAAATGCATGAGTTGACCCGCACGCAAACAACCAAGAGCCATCGAAAGCTGGAATTGGTTTGGTGGGTGTGAAAAGATAGCCATATATCATCGATATAGCAAGGAAATTTCCTCAAAAATTAAAAAGTCGATATTGCCACGGTTTTTCCACCATGATAAAAAAAATGAAGTATTAATCCACGAATGTTCAAAACGTGGAAATATTTCGTGGAAAAATCCACCCAAATGTATTAGTGCAGGTTATCACAATCATATGTCTCATTGGCCTCAACATCTAGTTGATGTTATCACCAAGTGGATGAAGGATCATAGCCCCTCTTTAGTTATGGATGATTTTGGATTTGGTAAGGTGTTTCATAGATAATTTCATCAGATATTTTAAAATTATGATTGAAGAAATGTGTTGAATTTTGATACTTTTGACATGAAAAAACATACTTTTGTGTGTGCTTGAGTAGGTTAGATATATTATCTTATCTACTATCTTTTCATCCTCTTGCATATCACCATTTTGAAATATAAATGTTGCATTTTAGGGTTGGGCATTAACTGACAAAGAACACTGATAGGTGATGCAAAGTTAGGCAAAAGCGTCAAGAATAAAGTCTTCTCTCTAGATCTTGTCTCCCGTGAACCATTAGTAATTGCTTGTGATATGGCTCATGTAAGTACTACATAAGAGATTTTTATTTTTACTAGGAATTTTTTATCAAATCCATGGATTGCCTTTTTTTACATTAAGAGAGAGCATTTTGGAATTCCTTTAATAAACGACTCATGAGAGGTGTTGTAAATACGTTTTTATGACTAGTAACCTCTGTGTGGAACTACAAATGTGGAGTGAAGTTCTGATGTTTATATTGCCAACCATATTTATGTAATGTCTATTTTGCAGACTCCCTTGATTGCATCATCAGTTGATGTTGTATTCCGTCTCTTGCTGATGAGAACTAACTTCCCAAATTATCTCAAGGAAGCTCACAGAGTTCTGAAGTCTAGGTATGCATTTGATGAATGTGTTTCAAATATATATCTTGAAGAGAATGTTATTGACTCAAGCTACTTGACAAAAAATTGAACTTGTTACTTGTCATTAGCAAAGGAATTTTTGTGAAATTGCTGAATTTCAGTTGCAAGCTGACTAAAAAAAGTTATTTCAGCATGTATAATCCTTGGACCTTGACCAATATGGCTGTGTTTATAAATTAATTTTGATAAATATTATCTTAGAGTTCAGTGTCAAATACTATATTAGACTGTTCATTTGTCCTTAATGGATGATATGTGTGGAGACTCTTCAAAATAGGTGCTTTAGTTGTTAATTCAATGCTAGGTAATCTGTTGATATCTGGAAACTTGGAAAGGTAACAATCATGTCTGGTTTTGTGTGAATTGGGAACGTTTAGACAGTTAATATATCAGAGCACCTATCCATGTGATAAGGGACGCAAATTCAGTTCTATGATTTTGGTTTAAAAAAGACATTCATAAAACAAAACTCAAATTTGTTTCAAATTTGGATACTAAATATAAAAATATATTTTCATATTTTCGCATATGTAGGATATCATCCATTCCTTATTGCAGAGTTTGGGATGGTTTCATCCTATCACACTAAAATGAAAGAGTTGGGTCAACGTTGTTAGTAGTGGAAGTATAGGAAGGGAAACAGTATGTACAAGCAAGTAGAAATAATAAGCAAGTGAAGTGTTGATTCCTGGGTTACTATGTTTTGCAATATAATGATATGATAACTAGTAACCTATTTCAAGGGGGAGGGGGGGGAGAGAATCATTGTTTGCATAATAAGTTGCAATTATATCTTGAATTCCAATTAAGGTCATGTTTCCTTGAAGTTAGCTCGATGGGTATTTAATGATTGTTGTTGAGAAATTACAATGATGTTATTGAACATAAATGTAGTATCTAGATCAACAGAATGGAAGGTCTGTATCCATTGCTAGTATTACAAAAAAATGTAGTTATGTGTCTAACTTAGGAAAGAAAGACAACACAAATTAATTATATGTTAGCTTTGACGGTTTTTCATGGCTAGAAAGAGAGTGATTTCTTCGGTGTTGTTCCAAGTTCACTCACCAAACCATCAAATAGACCACACTGGTAATCTCATAGTTTTTTCCTTACATTCCCCTTAATAGTAACCCACAAAACCATCTGACTACCTCAACCTTGGTCATTGAAGTCAGGTCCTAGTGTGTTGCAGGGCTAGTCCTGAATAGAATTACTTCAATATTTTCCTGTGTTCCTGGGTATCATCCACCAGAGTATCAAATAAAACAAATGGGTGGTCTGATTGGTATTTGTGGTTAGGGTAAATAGACCATCCCTGTAAATTGGGGAGTGAGCTAAACTCTAGACCATTTGCATTTTTGCGAGAAAAATATGCTGGAAATACAGGGAGGGAATTTTTGCTGAAATTGTGATTTTGGTTACTGAACTTGCAATTTTGGTTGAAAATATGGATTCAGTGCCCTCGATAACCCTTGGGGCACCCCGATTATGCAATTTCAACAAACTGAAACTTCAATTTCAACAATTTTTGTCGAATCTTGGTCAGAATCTTGGCCAAAAAAATGGTACAAATGGTTCAGATTTTAGCTCACTCCATATATTGGTAGTGGTGCCCTTTCTCGAAAGAGACACAACTTCAATTTACTTGAAAATTAATTCCAATAACGGAAATGCCAATGCATCTGTTTCCTCGAAAAGGAAATCTATAATGAGCAGACTTTGTGTAAAAAACAATATTGTAAATTAAGAACTAAATAATCGTTTCTAGGAAGTGGCCAGGTTGTAAAGACGAGTTGTCATGTTAAAATTTTGGGACGATTAGTCTACATGGGTCATACACAGACTCTGCATTGTGTAATTTTAAGTTCCACCACCAAGCAACAGGAATACTATCCATCAGACATTTAAAATAAAAAAATTTAAAAAATTAGGGCTCTGTGATATTAGCAGATAAGAAAGATTACACGATTTCTTTGTCAACTGCAAATCAAAGGACAATAGTGATCTTGACATTACTGAGATCTTCAAGCCAGATACATGATCGTGTTCCTTTGTATTGTCAATTGTAAATTTCCTAGAGCACGGGTAATGTTCTCCATAATCCAACGAAACACATAAAGAACCATTAATATCAGGCAATGAAATACATGGTATTGGGAAGCTTGAAGGTCTTGTATCCACAAGAAAATCCAGAAAAATCACTCCATTGATCTTCGGAGTTCCCTCGGCTCCTAAACCCATCTTTCTCAATCTTCAATCTCCTCCCAGATTTATAAAGAACAGCAGTCATGTCATATTCATCAGGCTCCCTGCAATACAGATATCCCATAATTTCACTCACCAAACCATCAAAAATACCACACTGGTAATCTCATAGTTTTTTTCCTTACATTCCCCTTAATAGTAACCCACAAAACCATCCGACTACTTCAACCCTAATCACTGAAGTGAGGTCCTAGTGTGTTGCAGGGCTGGTCCTGACTAGAATTACCTCAGGATTCTCTTGTGTTACTGGGTATCATCCACCAAAGTATCAAATAAAACAAATGGGTGGCCTTATTGGTATTTATTACTCATCAAAAAAAGGGAAAGACAAAGAGGGATCAAGTGACCTTAGTGTGAGTTATTCTAATAAAAAATTTGTCATTGAAATATCAAAAGTATCATAGGGGTCAAGACTATGCAATGCATATCAAAATTGATCAAAATTCTAACAAGCATTACAAAAAAAAACACAAGTAGTCACACAGTGATCACCTCAACAAAATCTCCTCCCATGAATGATAACCATCTCAGACCAGATTCTTCTCAGTGCCATTCCCCTGGTAGTATTATAGTGAGCTCGGGACGCTTTCGTCCAAGCTCTTTGAGCATAGAAATACTATTTTAAAACAAACTAAATAATTCATTTCTTTGGGTCTAATAGACCAAATTTTGGTCTGAGTGGACATTAACCATCATAAATTTGATTAAAATCAAGTGGAGGGCACACATATTTGGTCAAAGAATAAAGGTTGTTATGAAAACAAAGCCTGGGCTTATAAGCCAATTTTTTATGGTTCTATGGGAAAAGGACCAATGCAATAGAACATGGCACCACTTTGAGAAGGTGTTGGATGCATTTCTTTTTTGAATGTTGAGTATTTGATAGAATACATAACTAGGTATGAGAAATTCCAGGTTTCAGTAGAATGGATTGGTGAACTTGGAGTGCAAATATTTATTGTTGATCTTGATAGAAACATTGCAGGCCTAATTGAATACCAAATTCTCATATGGACCTGAAAACCACGACTCAAAAGTAGGCACAAAAGCATCAACTGACAATTGACAACAAACGCAAGGAGAGACCTAATGACTGAAAATATAGCTATTTTTTTTGTTTTTTCACCCAGGAACACATTGGCAGTAAATTAAAGGAAAATGAAACATGGTTCTTACCTCCATATCGATTGAGCTTGTCTACATATAGTTCTTTGAGTGTCATCTATAAGAGCAGTTAACAAAGAGTTAAAATTTACAGAAAGAAAATCAGAAAAAGTCAAAAGAAAAATGGAAAATTGCAAAAGTTTTGCAAATTTTCTAATAGATTATACCAACATCTTGGACAAGGTTATTCTTACTTTTTCTTTGAAAAGGGAATATCCTGGGGAGTGCAAAAAGGTAAAAAGTAGGAGTAGGAAGTCCATTTTTATGGAGTATGAGGAAAGACATCGTTGAAGGATATAATATTTTGCTTGTTGAGCAAAGTGAGCATTTGTTCCTGGTAATCTGTAGTATGCATGCAAACAATAAAATGCATGGTAAGAAGCTTGAAGTTTTTATTTTTTATTTTTTTATTTTTTACTTTTAGGGGAAAATGATTCTAAATACCAAGGGAATTAAATGGCATGGATCCAACCTTTAAACATGGTATTTAAGTTTTTCCCAATTTTCGTGTTTTGCTATAGGTTAAAATTTTGATATTTTGTTTCAACTTTTCACAGGATTAATGCCAACAAAATAAATATTTAATCTGCAAATGATTGTGAGAATCAATTGGTTTGAATTCTTTGGACATATTCAATGTTCTAAGGGGTAAAACCTTGAATTGATCCATAAAGAGATGTGATACAAGGGGAAAAGGACCAATGTTACATTTTCTATTGTTGCAAGATGAATTATGTGACAGCTTTGCATGTAGAAAATAACATAATAAGTATGTGAATAGATTGGTGTAGATCAGCATGTTCAATGAAATAACATCTATAGTGTAGTTGGTTTAAAAGTAGTTTAAAAATAATATCTTTAACTAGAGAAGATGAGATGTTGTTTCAAAAAATATAGTTCAATGGTATTAGCATTCAAAACATATTGCATCATGAATTTGGTTGAGATCACCATCTACATGATGTGACAAGAATCCATCCATGCATTGCTTGGGAATTGGGAAAAACAAATGAGGCCTTGGATTACTATGGGTTTCTAGTGTAGTCTGGCATTGGAAAATATATTTGAAATGAAGATAATGCAACGTGCAACTTAATTTTTCAAGATTTCAATTGTGGAATAGTCTTGTCCAAGACATTGTCTTCTTGCTTCAAGTAGATTTGAGGAGACTACAAGATTGCAAAAAATGGAAGTGTTGCATTGATTAATACATTGCAAAAGCAAATATCTTGTAGACCTCTATGTAGAAGAGAAGATATCAACTATGCGGATCCATCGATGCAGGTTAACTTGTTCAATGGAAAAGCAATTGTATCTCAACTATTTTAAAACAAGTTGTGCCTTGTATTTGTGCCAGATTACCATCTACATATTGTGACAAGTACCTTTTTGTGCATTGTTTGGGCCCTGGAAAAGCAAATCATAGGTTTTCTTATAATGAGTTACTGGCACAGTCTGGGATTAGAAAATATATTTGGTGTTTTTTTCACATGAAAATGAACATGATGTTAAATATAACTTACTTATGCAACATTTTTATTGCTTAGTAAGTTGGTCCAGGGCATAATCTTTTTGCTTCGACCATATCCGAAAAAATTGCAAATTTCAAGCTGGGTTTTTATGCTAGAAGAGAAAGATAAAAAAAACAATTTTAGACTCAGAAACATTTGTGTATGACCTTAATTCAATTTTTTCATGCTATGAAAGGACCATATTTCACTCCATATACTTGGTATTCTAGTTTTTTTTCTTGTAACGATGTCTTGTTATTTGAGTGTTGCAAGGCTTGGTTGCTTTAGGCAAATGTTGGGAGAAAAAGTCTCTATAGTTTTGCAAAGATTCTTAAATGATTGTAAAACACCATTGTCCTTTAGTCGATTGGAAATCAATATCTGGAAAAAAAAAGGGTGGAAAGAAGAAAATTGTTTTAGCTTACCATGGTGATGGGATATATTCTAAGAGACTAGGACATTTGTTTTTTAATTGTGTCAAAATCTAAAGCAAGGACAACTTATAGGATAAAATGTCCTTTAGTGATTTCCTTTTTTTCCTTCCTACTTGTCTTTTTTTATTCATCCAATGAGAATAACCATACCAAGCAAGCGATGGTTGTAATAGTCCATGAATTGAAATATGTAAGATACGCATATGCATAAAAGTGAATTGTAAATGACAAGTGTTGCATCCAATTGCCAATGCACTTTATTTCTATGACCACGAAACAAGGTATCTATTTATTTGTAAATGCATNATAATATATTCAGTTTTTTCTATGTGGAAACAAACAAACATAATATATATATATATATATATATATATATATATATATATATATTCAATTGCTACAGCAGAAAAAAAACATGGGAAGTTTGCATATGCCTAAAGCAATATGAAACATCTATCTACAAGCGATGTGTATAACATAAGGCAATGTATTTGTAGCAAATCCAAACACTAAGTGTTATAATAGATAGATAGGGTCATTTTCCCAATCGCCATATGCATTAAAGTGAATTGTGAGTGACAAGTGTTGCATTCAATTTCCAATGCCCTGTATTGTTATGACCATGCAACAAGGAATATATTCTTCTGTAAATGCATAAAATTCCATATGGCCATGAAAGTCTAAGATATTTGGTTGTTTCTAAGTCGAAACAAAAAAAAAAAAGTAGATGAAATCTGTAAATGCATAAAATTCCATATGGCCATGAAAGTCTAAGATATTTGGTTGTTTCTAGGTCGAAACAAACAAAAAAAGTAGATGAAAATTGAAGAATTGAAACATTTCCATCCTGTTGTAATCAAACATATTGAATGGTTACCAATGATACATATTACAAATTTATATAAGCTATGGACAAGAGACAAGGATTTTAAGTGTCTCCTCCCAGTTACCTTGTAGGGTTCGAACTCAGGTAATCATACAGAACAAGGCCAATTGAAACCAACTGTGCTAGCGAGATTTGACTACAATATAAATTGTTTTCTTGTGTTGTTTTATGTTTTTTTCTGTCTGTCGATGTTTTGGGGATAGAGGCTGCAGCTACCCCTCAAAACAATTTATACTTTGCTTATGATTTTATATTATGATTTTCATTTTATACTGTGCTTATTTGATTTTCTTTAACTTTTATTTTATTTTATTTATATGTCAATCTAAACATGGTTTCTTGCCTTGAATATAGGTTAGTGGTTGTTAAAGTCACCTTTGAATAAAATGATCACATAAGTATTCATACTTATTGTCAACAATCAAACTCGAAGATATTGTTGCTAATATTTCATCTCATTTCATTTCCATTTATCTAGTGTCTAAGAGTACTTAGAGTTAATGCCCATTCTTCTTGATGTGAAATGGAATTAGTTGTATATTTCTTTTTAATATTCTATATACATTTTGGGTGATGAGTTGCTTCATTTTCTCATCCTTTGCTTCTATATAAACTGAAATTCTCCTTTCCATGACATCATCCACCACTATCTTCAAGTTACTGATGAATTTTCAGTCAAATTCAGATATCTTAGCATGACTTTAGATGACTCGCTAGATAGTTTAACATTGGATGAATGCTTTTCATTCCTATAAATTTATGGAATTTTTGTATTTTGCATCATTCAAGCATACAAAATAATGATTATAAAGTTACTATAGATACTTAATGACTTAACTTGTAATAGTCTTTCAAGTATTTCAAATGCATTTATTAAGTGCAAGAAGGACTTGAAGGACTAGTACAGGGTAAGCCATTACAAATCTATAGTAACTTGATAATCATTATTTTGTATGCTAGAATGATGCAAAATTGGTTTAAATATCATCATTATCAAGTAATAACAACTTCTTAAAGGGTGCTAGCTCAATGGTAGAGCACCTTCTTAATTATAGGAAAAGGGTTGGTGGTTCGATTCCTCCGTGCCCTATCATAAATTTGTGACTACAAAAATGACTAAATTCACATATATACGACTATTAGTAGCTAATTTCCCATGTCTTATAGCGCGACTAATGTTTAGTCGTATTTAGCTTAGTCATTAATATGTTATCATGTAGTAGTTTATTCAGTCGTATATTTGGTCAAGTTAATTGTTGCAACTAGTGACAAAATCATTGAATATCAATGACTAAATCAATGACTAATAAGTCAAGATATTAATGACTAAGTGAAATACAACTAAGTTAGTTAAGCTATAAGATAGTGGAAATTAGCTACTATTAGTCGTTGACTCAAAAATAGTCATCTATAGCTGGATTTTAGTTATTCTTTGTCTTTAATTTATAATTTTGTACTAGTGGGAGGATCAATAAACATACTAAGAGAACCATGTAGTGCATTCACAAGGAACTCCCTCCATACAAACATTAGCATCATGATGTTCCTCAATTAGCTTTAACTGAATGCTCACTGTCTTCAACTGAAAATGTATTGACTTGAAATGAATGTTAATTGTATTGAACTAAATGTTTAACTGACTTGAAATAAATGTTAACTTACTTAAACTGAATGATAACTTACTTGAACTAAATGTAAACTGACTTGAACTCAATGTTTAACTAATTGTTGATCACTTAGTTAACATGCTAACTTAAGTGTCACAAGTGCTTCACTCTTAGTTTCATCCATGCACAATTTCTATTATTAACTTTTGCATGGATCTATTTAGTTAACTTATGCATGTTGATTGATGAACATGAAGCTATTCTTTACTAAACTAATTACATTCATTAATATTTCAATTGATTATTTTACTAAGGCATTGATTGAGGCATTCATATTTTACTAAGGCTTATTACTTGAGTTCACTCAGCATTTGCATGGGAGATTTGAATTCTCTTTCTCTATGCTCTATCTCATTATCATTAATTAATTAATTAATGCATGGTCCATATCTGTATTATATATCCATCTTATCATATCATACTCATAATAATTATTCCATACTAATGATAATATATATTACCCCGAGACATATAGGCATATGCTAAAGTAATTCACTCTAGGGGTAGCTAAGCCCTAAAGGAGACTTATAGCTTTCAATGATCATGACTAGCAATATATCACATAGTATAACCGCCTCAATAAATGGAGGTCCATAGTCTTGATACAACACAATATCATATCGACAATTGGAAATCCATTCTCAAAGGATCGTCTTTGAGAATCATTGACTTGATACAACACATGTCTATAGTATTGATACAACACACGACCAATATTGGTATTGCTCATAATATATACAATACAACATCACCACCTTAATCATATGAGGATACTTAGGACTTCATACAACATAATTTTCTGACTTGATACCACACAAGTCTTGGAGAACGACTCCTGAAGTTGTACAATCAAAAATAATGTCTATAATAAACTTGTTCTTTGTAACAACCCAGTTTTGACCCCGTTTTCATTAAATATACATGATGTATATATTGTAATTAATTGTGGTGTGGAGCTAAATGAAAAATCCTCACCATCGATTTGGTTGTGTTATGTTTCGGTGATTGGAATCGTTGTTGATGGTATATCGTGCTATCCGGCACATTATAGTTTTGGAATCATGTAAATATGCACTTTAATTAAAATGAACCTACAACCAGCTATGACGGTGCAATGATAATGAAAAGGGCGTGATCTTCCTAAGGATAAGGAGGGGGAATTATTAAATCTTGGGCCAATGGGGAAAAATCCATGTGTTAGTTGTTAAAAAACCTTGATGTTAGTTGGGGCAGTTATTACTGAGTAGTGGTGGGTGTGGTAGGATTGTCAGTCCTTTCCCATGTGCCAACTCCACCAGCAAACTCTTCATCTTCACGTCGTGTGGGTAGAGAAGCAACCTCTCCATTCTCTCCACTCTCCCACGACTCCATTCTTCCATTCACAGCCATATTCCATTGTTTTTTCTTGCCCATATCCATGCAGGGGTGGGATTGGCCCATCCTCACGTAGAGAGTTGTTCTCCCCATTGTTTTGTTCTCCTCAGGCACAGGATCTTCTAGGTCTTTACTCACGCAGCGAGTTGGGAAGCCGAGCTCTGTCACCCATGATTTCTTGTGAGTGATCCCTTCACACTCTGGGGGTGTGTATGTGTGTTTCCATACTGATTTGGGTTTCTGCATATGTGTTTTCCCTGCCCAGCTAAGAACCTAACTTTCCTCTTCCATTTTTGGGCTGTGTAATTGTCTCGTTGCCTCCTTGTTGAGACCGAGGGCTGTTGTTTCCCCACGTTGTTTGTTTTCCGTGGGTTCAGTCACGTTTTGGCGTGCTGTGGCTATTGATTAGTCGTTTTGGCCACAATAGGGCCAAGAATGAATTAGGAATTGTTTTCCCCTGTTTAAGCTGTGAACTGCTTGTTTGGATGCGCATATGTAGTGATTGGTCTTCGGACTATGTTAGAGTGGGGATGAGGGCTTGGTTTGCTTGATAAAGTTGGGGTGTTTGGGAGCCACATAGATGGAGCTAGAGGGTTGGATTTCTTCTCCACAACCCCATAGTAGCATGGGAAAGGGGGGTTTGGGCCTAAGGGACTATGTAGCAGATAAGGGACTAATTTATTGGTGTTGGGATGTGTGTGGGTGTCCTAGAAGTTAGGCTAGTTCTGGTGTAGGAGTCCTTAGCTCTTCAATGATCTCCCCAGCTTAGCATTCAACTTCTCCCAGCTCCTTGATAGCCTGATAATCCCTATAGTGTCGGCTTGGCTGATTTGTGTACCTTGGCTATGTGTAAGCCTACTTAGTCCCTTATTCCTTGGGGAATCATGCCCAGATCGGGGGTGGAAGTGTTGCTAAGAGATTGATGAGCACGCTGGCCTATGGTTGGGTGGAACGTTGCAGTGACATAGCTGGTTGCGGGACGAATTCTACATAAGATAAGCATTATTGACTACTTCATCTCTGCAATTACATTTACTGTTTAATGAATCATGATGAACATGTTGATGCCTGAATGTATGTTTGCTTCTACTGTATGTTGAGTAATTATGCATCCTTGCATGTTTTTATTTCCAAGCATTTTATTTCGGTTATATATATGTGCAACTTCATGGGGCTAGTTACCCTGATCGTTACTGGCATGCTAGCGTCCTCTTCACCCGTTGGAGGATTGGGGACATTACAGTATGGTATAAGAGCGCATGTTGCAGCATGGGCCTAAATGGGCTGTGAATATGCAGTGACAGAGCCATCATAGTTGCATTGAGCCTCAAAGGGCCATGAATATTAGCTAGAAGAGGTAGGTTTCCCTCTGCCCAGCAGAGATTAGAAATTATGACAGAAAAATCCTCAGAAAGTTTTTCTAAGTGCCTGAGCCTTCGGCTCATCGGGAGACTTAGTGGGAAGCTCCTCCAATGCAGTGGAGAGCTAGACGAAAGTTTCCTCGACGAAGGACAGTCGGAAGAAAAATTGTGAAAATTTCTCTAAGTGTTTGTCGGTCTCTAGTGGAGAACAGTGGAAGTTGGAGCCGCAGTTTCAGCAGAGGTTAGTCGAAGACCACCGAAACTCTAGCTCAATTAGTTGAAAGATCCTACAATATCGACCATCAGCGATTGACGACAAATAGAGGAAGGGAGAGTCGATGGACCAGCGGCCGAAAGGAGAAAGAAGATTTTTTTTTGAAAAAGTCTCTAAGTGTTGAGGGAATCGATGTCGGCGAAGATTAGTTGAGTCGATCGGCGAAAATTAGATGATGGAGTCACTGAAACATCACTGCCGTCGGAGAAAATTAGTGAACGTAGGCGCCGATATGTCGGAGGGAAAGAGAGGAAGTTAGTTGGTTGCATGAAGGAAGAAATTTTTGCTGAAATTTTTTAAGTGTTGGATCATCAGCAAGAATTAGTGGATGGAACTGCCGATATGTCAGCAGAAAATAGGAGATGGGATCACCGACAAATAGATCATGAAGGTGCCAATACGTCGGCAGAAGAAAGGACAAGTTTTGTAGATTGGATCGCCGATATGGCAGAGAAGGTTAGTTGGACAGACCGCCGATAAACGTCATCGAAAATGTTTAGTTGATGAGGTCGCCGATGAATGACATCAAAAGAATTCAGTGGTTTGTGCATTCGTCATTGCGGCTATTAGTAGTAATATCATTCTGATGATTAGTGCTCCGGTCGCCGATGCAGTGGAAACGTTCAGTTTTGAATTTTCGACACATAGTGTTTAGCTGTTCCAATCACTGACAGGTTTTATGGTCCACGGAACCCACAGCTAGTTTGGTTGTCGCCATTGTAGATGCCTAAAGAACTATCCACCTAAAGAATAGTGCTTCCGATTGTCGATACCACGTTATAGGAGTTCGTTTCCTCATCGATGCTATAGGGGTTAACGCTTTCGATCACCGATACAGAAAACGTTATAGAGTCCTTGGCATCACCAATAAAAGTCCAGAGGCTCAGACAAGTAAGGATCCGACACATTGGAGAAAAATAGACGATCTGACCACCGATGGGCATCGGAGAAAACTAGTTTTTTTGATAGCTAAAGTGTCGGAATTTTAGCTGGGAAGAGGTCCGATTGGGCAAAAGGAAGTTTTGAGTGTTTCAAGTGGGATTTCTCAGTGAATTTCAGTAGTTTTTCAGTGAAATATTCAGAATTTTTTCAGCAGTTTTGGGGCTGAAAAGGAAGAAAAATTCTAAGTGGCTGAAGTTGGCACTTTAGACCAGAATACAGCTATGTGTAAGAGTGCATAAATTTGGTGGCAATCGTCATTTTAGAAGTGGTGTGGTTTTCACATGCGAGGTTAGAATGGAGCATGTGGAACGGCATTGGAAAGCTTTTCCAGTAGGGAACAAGGGAGAATCACCAAAATTTGAATGAGGAGCTCCATGCAAAGATGAGGGACTTGAAAAGGGATATTTCCTTAACCCTGTCTTGCTAACTATATTTATATTTTATATGTTTTGTGTACATGAGAATTATGGCATGGGGATGATAAAAATTCCTGGGGATATGTTTGCGTGCATAGGATATTACATATTGGTAAAAATAGTGAGAATTATACATTTATAATGAACCACTAATGGTAAGTGTTGCATTGGTGTTGGCATTAGTGGAAAAACCAACGACAACATGAGCATGGATGAATATGTTGCTGATGCTGATGAATGTGACCAACAACCCTATGGAGGGGATAAGGCAACAAATACAGGATCAAAAGTTGGTGAGTGAATTCTGCAATCTCCTGCAAGAGACCAACCAAACTGGTAATGTCAAAGGTGTAAGTAGGATTCATGCAGGTAATGGTTTAATTATGACCTTTGCATGGAGTGGTAAAGGCAAGAGATCTAATACCATGTGGTTATTTAAAAATTTATACTACATTCATATAGAAATATATCCCGCCCTATGAATGTTGTTATGAACTTAATAACCAGAGAGTGAGTACTGGTGATCTTGATTATAGTAATGCATCCTATATGAGGTAGTCACGGTTAGGCCATAGTATGTTTGAATGCATAGTATTCCTGAATACGAGGTAGCATTGAGTGGATATGCATTAAGAGGTTTTATAAATCTTGTAGTTATGCATTGAATGGATGCATATGAAAAGCCTGAGTAAATGCTGTAAATATGCATACATAAGTGTAGGTATAAATGTTGTGATGCATTGCATGAATGCATCGAGATAGTGCTTTTTTATTGTGACTAACTAATGGCTGAAATGATGAATTGATGATAATTCTAGAACCATTTCAAGAGTTGTTATGAATGCAGGATAGTAAGTGCATGAAGAGGGTAGTCATGATCGATTGGCTGCCAGAAATGCTCTATGGAAGGGCAAGGTGGTACAAATAATACACCTGTGAAGTAAGGAGTATCTAAACATTTCCTTTAATTTGCATAAACGATGTGACTATACCTTGCAAATTTAGTATGATAATGATTCACGTGAAGTAAATGAGTTTTGGTAATATTGAAGCGATTAACAGCTGGAAGTATTTGAATTCTATAATTCTGAAAATGCTTCAGTGATTGTTGCAGCAATGAAAAAGTTATATGCATCAAGACTTACCAAGTGTTTGGTTGATTGAAGTTCAGATTTCAGGTAGATTTTTTTTGGGGGGCATGGCAATGTGGGTAAGACCATGACAAAGGCCGAAATCTACCATGTGAAAGAGCAAAACCTCATGAGAAGAGTCTCATGGCTGTGAAATTAGTCTGTATGTAGAATGAGTTGTCAATTTGAATTTGTAAATTTTAGATTTGAGAAATTGCTGACAACTACTAATCACTATTGGCTTGCATAGAATTGTGTCAGGAGGATGCATTGTAAGTGGGTGTTCATGTTATGCTAGTAAGAATAAAATCATAATGGGCATAGTGGTGTTTCTTACAAGAGACCAACAAATGAGGATCACCTCATTGCCAAGCAAATCAATTTCTGTAGTAGACAAAGTTGCAAATTCACATTGAATTTAATTATTAATGCCATTGCTTGGTTATGGAACAATCAAATTTGGATTGTATTGTTAGACAATGATTGACTGTTTGGCTACTTGGTGAATGTGCCAGGGGTACACATTGTAGGAATACCATGCGTGATGGCCTGCAGGATCCAAACTTCACAAGGAGGTTTTCCCCTATCTTCGAAATGGGTTTCGGGTGAAAAGCCATTGGACATTTTGGAAATGTCCCATCTGCACTGCATGTTTGGTAAGCAACATGAGTGAGATGGTATAACATGAGTGAGATGGTATAGATTATGTGGGAAAGACATGTGTGGGATATGGAATGTAAAAAGGAGTTGGGATGGAAAACCGAGGGACTGTCAACTCAAAGAAGGGAGCCCCCATTACTCCTTAACGAGGAAATACTGCATCAACAAATGGATAAGTGTTCTATGACCCTAGCTAAGAATATGCATGTCAAATTGTTAAATTCAATATGTAGAGCATGTTTTGATTTTATTTCCATTATGACAGATTGCTTGAGTATGAATAGGGCCTACATGGCTCACATCGGAAAAGGGTGCACACTTTCCCAATGTCGAGTCATGAAAAGGGTTTTCAATATTGACTACACCCTAGGGAGTGGATGCACTCCTGGTGTCTCAATACTTGATAGTGAATGATATGAAATATGATTACAGCTTTAGAGCAATAACGCTGATGAGTTTACTTATATTGCTTGTATTGACAGGCTAAACAGATGCAGTTTGGTTGTTGATATAAGTGCAAGTATTTTTGTTGATGGCCTGATAAACCCAACTGTGTTGGATTGGATGATTTGTTGATGGCCTAATAAACCCAACTGTGTTGTCTTGGCTGCTTTGTTCCTTCCCAGTAGGCGTGAAGGTGTACTGGCTGGACATTAATTATTTGATGTTGTGGATCAGCCTGCGCACTGACCTAACATCCAAGTCCATAGGCAATCCCAAGGCTTGCAAAGCAAAGTAGGACCCTGTGGACCAGAGAGGAAACTCACAAAACATATAAGTATTGGATTATTTTGCAGCTTCTTGCTTATGAATATGCATATGTATATGATCTGGTTATGATATTCTAAGCTCTTGTTTAAGAGATAAAAACCAACAAGAATAAACTAAACATGTGAATCTATTCAATGTTTTAATATAGGTATCACTGGGAGCGAGGACTATGAGGGAATATTAGAGGTGCATGTGGACATGTGACTATCCTAAAGAGCTCAAAGTGAGCAATAATGAAAAAGGTGCTAGTGGGACTGTGAAGGTCCTAGCAGCCGAGAGTTGTAGACAAACCATGTGGAGAGACTCCATGGTTGAGAGGTCTAGAATAGACCGGAGGCACTAAGTGTCATGGCCAAGAAGGGTTGGTTCAGCATTCACAGTGAAGTGAAAGAGGCTAAGAGCATGAAATCCACAGTGGTGGTGTGGGTTCCAGAATGGAACAAGACAAAGAGGAAAAAAAAAACTCTTACTGCTCTCTCTTTCTTTTTTTTATATACTAATGCATTGTGAAAACAGAAGATTGTTGAATGCATGTATGGCTGAAAATAGAATGTGTTTATTTGCTTAAAATAAATTATGAATGCTGGTATAGTTAATTCCCTGCCCAAGAATGGACATGAATGAGCTCATGTGCCTATTGGGAAGGAATGAAAAGTATGAAAGTATTCTCGATAAGACTTGGACTGCCATGCCAATTGGGAAATTAATTGACTGATTTTAATGCTTATATTATGCTTGGTCTAATAGAATTACAATGATGCATTTCACAGGTGAGAAAAGTGAAATCCAGTTGTGCACATTGATCATGGCAGGAGACCAAAAGCTATTGGACTTGGCTGGAAGTCTCCTTCAAACAATTGCCAAGACCCAAGAAAATCTTGGAGAGATGCTCAAGATACAGAAAAGGCAAAATGAGATGAACCACCATATTTTGCAAGACTCTATTTGTTTGCAAAAGGAGGTAAAAAGCCTTCTGGGAGCAATCCATAAGGGAAAGAAAAGTGGATCAATGATGGGGCATTCATCCAATCGGTCTGTTAAGAAACGTTCCAGGCATGAAGACTCAAAGGAAATTGAGCTAGTAAAGATGAAGCAGCCAGCGAAATGTTGGAAATGCGGAGGACATCATTACCACCGGGACTGCCCAACAAGGGAACAGAAAGAGGGTGGCAGCCACAAAGTTCCTAGACTTGGGGATGAGCTGAAAGCTGAGAACCAGTGGGAGAAGCTCGTGGAAGCCAAAGGGCTTGGTCTTGAAATTTCAAAGTAAATAATTGAACGTGGGACAGATCTACAAAATTTTGAAATTTTGGATGTGTAAATTGTATATGTATTCCTAAGTATTGGAACACCGAGGATGGTGTTATTCCAAGGGGGGGGGGAATGTAACACCCCAGTTTTGACACCGTTTTCATTAAAGATACATGATTTATATATTGTAATTAATCATGGTGTGGAGCTAAAGACAAAATCCCCACCGTCGATTTGGTTTTGTTATATTTCGACAATTGGAATCGTTGTCGATGGTTTATCGTGCTATCCGGCACATTATAGTTTTGGAATCATGTAAATGTGCACTTTAATTAAAATGGACCTACAACCAGCTGCGACAGTGCAACGATAATGAAAAGGGAATGATATTCCTAAGGATAAGGAGGGGGAATTATTAAACCTTGGGCCTATGGGGAAAAATCCATGTGTCAGCTATTAAAAACCCCTGATGTTAGTTAGGGCAGTTATTGCTGAGTAGTGGTGGGTGTGGCACGTTCCCACTCCACCAGCAGACTCTTCATCTTCACATCGTGTGGGAAGAGAAGCAACCTCTCCATTCTCTCCACTTTCCCATGACTCCATTCTTCCATTCACGACCGTATTCCATTATTTTTTCTTGCCCATCTCCACGCAGGGGCGGGATTGGCCCATCCTCACGTAGAGAGTTGTTCTCCCCATTATTTTGTTCTCCTCAGGCACAGGATCTTATAGGTTTTTACTCAGGAAACAAGTTGGGAAGCCGAGCTCTGTCACCCATGATTTCCTGTGAGTGATCCCTTCGCACTTTGGGGGTGTGTTTCCATACCGATTTGGGGTTCTACGTATGTGTTTTCCCTGCCTAGCTAAGAACCTGACTTTCCTCTTCCATTTTCGGGCTATGTAATTGTCCCGTTGCCTCCTTGTTGAGACCGAGGGCTATTGTTTCCCCACGTTGTTCGTTTTTCATGGGTTTAGTCACGTTTTGGCTTGTTGTGGTTATTGATGAGCCGTTTTGGCCATGATAGGGCCAAGAATGACTTAGGAATTGTTTTTCCCTGTTTAAGCTGTGAACTGCTTGTTTGGCTGCATGTATGCAGTGGTTGGTCTTCGAACTGTGTTAGAGTGGGGATTAGGGCTTGATTTTCTTGATAAACCTGGGGTGTTTGGGAGCCACACAGATGAAGCTAGAGGGCTGGCTTTCTTTTCCACAACCCCGGAGTAGCACTGGAAAGGGGGGTCAGGGCTTGAGAAACTGTGTAGTAGAGAAGGGACTGATTTCCTAGTTTTGGGTGTGTGTGGGTGTCCTAGAAGTCAGGCTAGTTCTAGTGTAAGAGTCCTTATCTCTTCAATGAGCTCCCCAGCTTAGAATTCAGCTTCTCCCATCTCCTTGATAGCCTGATAAACCCTACTGTGTCAGCTTGGCTGATTTGTGTACTTTGACTATGTGTAAGCCTACTTAGTCCCTTATTCCTTGGGGAATCATGCCCAGCTTAGGGCTGGTAGTGTTGCTGAGAGATTGATGAGCATGCTAGCCTATGGTTGGGTGGAACGTTGTAGCGACATAGCTGGTTGCAGGATGAATTCTACATAAGATAAGCATTCTTGACTATTTCATCTCTGTAATTACATTTATTGTTTAATGAATCATGATGAACATGTTGATGCTTGAATGTATGTTTTCTTCCACTGTATGTTGAGTAATTATGCATCCTTGCATGTTTTTATTTCCAAGCATTTTATTTCAATTATATATATATATGTACAACTTCATGGGGCTAGTTGCCCAAATGGTTACTGGCATGGTAGCGTCCTCTTCGCCGGTCAGAGGGTCGAGGACGTTACATTCTTCATAAGTTGGGGATTGTTGGTACCAAAATATGCCCTATCAAAATTTTTAGTTTTCAACAGTGTTCATGTAAATAGAGACTCTGATTTTCGTTGTCGAAAAATACACTATTATTTTTTCCAAAGTAATTCCCTCGAAGTATTCACTCTTTTCACCATCTTGCGTCAAGTTTGTCTTACCTTCCAAAATTCCATCAAATTCACCAAGTTTTCTGCTATTAATATTTGATCCCATGAGTTGTTGACCTATTTATTTCCTCACATGTTTCATGTTAGTTCTCTTAAAAGGGGACAAAGTGTTATATATTAAAAAGTGTGTCTCTTGTGTGTCCTCATCCAAACCAAGTTACAAGTGTATGCAAAATCCATTAAAAAGAATTGAATTGTAAATGAGACCAACATCCTATCCACAAATATAAGTCATGCGCGTGTGCTACCAAACACCGCCCAAGTATCAAGACAAAGTATCTAAGTGAACACTCAAGTCAATAAGCATTAAGGGAGTCCACGAGGAAAGGCTTATGCACAACATGTCGATGGAAGGCATAACCATTGGCATATATAAAATATAAAAAAAAAAATTTACCTTATCAATGTGCAAGAGTTACCATGATGCAAATGAAATGTGCTCAACATGCAAGAGAAAACATATGTCATGACTGTGTCGAGTACACCTAGGATATCTAATAGATAATAAAAAAATGAATAATTTCCAAGAGACATAGTAACTTCAACAGTTTGAACTTAGTGACATGGTTACAAGTTATAATATTAGCTCAGGAGTTGGGACCAAAAGAGAAGTCTCCATATGCTTCTTATTCTTGTAACAATATCCCATCATCTTCACTACTATATGCCATTTCTTTGAGGGTTGGAAATGTCATCTTTAATTACAAATATTATAATAATAGGATGCAGGAGACATAAGTTACAGAGGATTTTTCCTACTCATTTTGTTTGGTTTGTGGTGGTAGCTTCAAGGGTTTACGGCTGCATTTGAACTCTTCACATGGTATATTCAATTTTGAATTTTTGGGTTACTAAATATTATTAGGAAGTGGATATGTCTCTTAAGAATGAAATTTGGATATTTTAAGGAAACATTCCATATGTGAATTTTTGTGATATACAATTTAAAGCTTACTTTTTCCAGTCAAGGTGGATGGTTGTGATATACAATTTAAAGCTTACTTTTTCTAGTTAAGGTCTTTTTTCACTTAAGAGAGGGAACATGAGGGCATGCAATGCAATTTCAATCCATCGCCAAACAGAGAAGCATTCATTTGATTCAACTAGGTCGGGCCTTTCCTAGATGGCTTTGTAAAATATAATATTGCAGTGAATACCTTCGATACCTCCATTGAAACTTTTCCAAATGGAACTATGCCATCTAAATATCCCTTCTCAGCAAGTAATTTTCATATCCAATATTCTAGTGGGATAATATCTGAAGGAAGAAATCATGGTAAGAAGGTGAAAGATGGTTATATCATGCAAGCATTTCCTACTAAGAAGTCTAATTTTCCACTTGATGATGTAGTAGAATGTGTTTTTATAAATAATATGCAGACTCTCAACTTAGGATTGGATATTTTCATCTAGTGCTCGATATGCCTTCACATGTCTATCAATGAAATGGAAAACTCAACAACTATTGTTCAAATCAGTCCTAAACTTTCCAACCATAGATATATAAATTAATAGGTGGTAGAGAATTTCCATCATTTCAAAATTTGAGCGCACACTTACAACAAAAGAAGATTATTAGTATTGTTAGCATCCTTCCAGGTAATTTTCCAACCAATTGATGAATTGCAAGTCCAAAAATTCAACAACGAATATTAGATTATCAAGCATTGGACCAGGAATCGAAGGATCAGCTGTTAGTTGAACAGATTCTTTCCAAATTTTTTGTGATTAAACTTAGATGTCATTTATTTTTAGATAAAATTGATTCCCAAAAGCTTGAAACAACTTGTTTTTTTAATTTTATCTATAAAATATTATCATTTTGAATGTAAAGGGGGCTCCAATTGTGAGGACAAGAGTTTGTAAGGAGGTCAAGAGTTGTATTCTAAAGATATGCGACATACTATGTAAATTTGCATTGGAAACATGTAGTCGGTAGTGAGATTTTATCTGTTATGGTCCTGTTTTAAACTATCTTTAAATTTGGTACTATGTAACATTGTTTAGACTGGTATTTGTATGAAATCCTTCATAATGATGTTTCCTTTATGATATCTCATGCTTAGACTTGGTATGTTTCAATGTTTGGAATGATTTTTCAAGCATAGTTCTTTATGTTGAGATATGATGAAGTGTGTGTTCTCTATTTTAACAATCAACTTTAAACCTAAGGTATCTGAGATATCATTCTTGTTTCACTCCAATTATCTAATTCCAATCACATAATTTAATGTTTTCAGTGATCTTATTCCTTCTCTATGTACATTAATATCTTGATCCCTTTACACCACCAACACCAACAATCATTTAATATTCAAGGTGTGCTAGCCATGCCCTCTCTGTAGTCGAAGTGCATCTTTTAGCACTAATAGGGACAAATAAAATAATACAAAGACTGGTATGAATGATTTCTTAATGGACACCTAGGCCATGGAGGGAATATTGTTAAATGCATTCCAACAATATTGTAATATCTCGGTTTCAAACCATTGAATGTATTGGATTGAACTATGTATACATGAATATATTGACAAGATTCCAATTATACATGACCCTATGTGCAATAGATTGAATGTGTTATATAACTTCCTAGTGAAAATATTAAGGCCAACGCCGACCTCTAGAATGTTTAAGCGTGTATTCAGAATTACGGGATCAAGTTTAAAGATGATTAATCCCAACAAATGGGATGGTTCTTCCTTTCCAAATTACAGGACCAAGTCCATCAACATATTGGACGATCCTTCCTTTCGGAATTACAGGATCAATTCCATCAAGATAAACATTTAAGATGATCCTTCCTTTCAGAATGATGGGATCAAGTCTAAGAATGATTAATCCCATCATATTGGATGATCCTTCCTTTTGGAATTATGTGATTAAGTTCATCAACATCTTGGACGATCCTTCCTTTTGAAATTATAGGATCAAGTCCATCAAGATGAACATTTAATATGATCTTTCCTTTCGAAATTATGGGATCAAGTATAAGGATGATTAATCCCAACATCTTAGATTATCCTTCCTTTTAGAATTACAGTATCAAGTCCATCAATATCAACATTTAAGGTGATCCTTCTTTTAAAAATTACAGGATCAAGTCTAAGGATGATCGATCCTAACTGAGCTACTTGTTGTGATCAGGATACCATAGTATCATCAATACTACTCTCTCTTTCGAGGGAAGTCATTACGGACAAAACATAGCTTGTCTCAGAAGGTGTTAAAACTTCACACAAGACAGAGGATTAATCAACACATCAACAACCTTTTCATATGTGCTCACATATTGGAGCTTTATAGCTCCATTCCGCACCATGTCACAAATGTAGTACTAGATTTATATGTGCTTCTTATTATCATGGAACACAGGGTTCTCTATTATATTCATGTAGCTTTGGTTATCACATAGAATTATGGTAGCATCCATCTCCAGATCGAATAGATCTGACAACAAATTTTAAAGCCATATGGCTTCACAACTAGTGGAACAAGTTGCAATATATTTCACTTCTGAAGTGTTGAGAGAAACAATGGAATTATTCTTTCTTATCCATGAGATCATGGTTAACCCTAGCTTGAAACATCCTCCTGAATTTCTCTTTCTATTTGAGACACTTCCTGCCCAATCTGAATATGTATAACCATATAGTTCGAAGTCATGCTCTCTAGTATAAATGATACCATGGTCTATTGTACTTTCAGGTACATCATCACATGCTTTGCAGCTACCAGGTGAACATGCCTAGAATCAACTAGATACTGAATCAAGGTGTTCACAACAAAGCATATATCTGATTGGGTATTCATTAGATACATCAATGAACCAGTCATATGTTTGTATAGTGTCACATCCACTAATTCTGATAGAGCATCAACCAGCAACTTCAAGTTTGTATCAATGGGTGTGGCCATCTCTTTACATTCCAACATGTCAAACCTTTTCAGGATTTACACTACATACTTCCATTGGTTAAGGAAGATTCCTACTAGTCTCTTCCATAATTCAAGACCTAGAAAATAATGCATCAAGCTAAGGTCTTTCATTTCAAATTCAACAGTGAACTTCTTCTTACACTTTGAGATTTGATTCTCATTACCTGTTAGGAATAAATCATCCACATACAACAATAATATGATAGGATCATCCTCCATAACCTTGAAGTAAAGGTTAGGATCAACCTTACTCTTGGTAAATCCCAATATCGCTAGAAAACTATCGATTCTTCCATACCAAGCTCTTGGACATTGCTTCAATCAATATAGATCCTTCTTCAGTTTATAGACATGTGTCCTTCTGTATTCAAATTCAAAACCTTGTGGTTTTTCTATATACTCTTATTCTTCATTAACACCATTTAGGAAGATAGTTTTTACATACATTTGTTGTAACTTCCATTTCATATTGGTTGTAAGTTCCATGATGGTTTTGATAGAAGTGTACCTTGATACATGAGAAATCGTCTCTTCATAATCGATTCCTTCCTTTTTAGAGAATCCATGGGCCACAAATATGGATTTGTACTTCTCAATACTTCTATTGGATATATGTTTTATCTTGTAGATCCATTTGAAAGATACCACAATTTTACTTTTTGGTTTGGGAACTACTTCCCACACATTATTATTCATTATGGATTGGTATTATTCTGTCATGGCTTCTACTCATTCTCTCTTTTGAACCGTTTCTTCAAAACAAGTAGGTTCTTTGTCTACAAGATCATACATCAAAGCCACATAGCTAGGAAATGGCTTTGGCTTCTTGCTCTACCTTTTGGAGCCTTCTATAGCACCATACCTTTTTCTTCTTGAATAATATCATGAGCCCAATATGTATTTATCTTGTGGGAGATATTCATGTGGGGAGGTTCTTGGGGCTCCAACATATCATGTTCTTCCGAAATATTATCATCGTGAGAAGGTGCAACTTCTTTCATCGGTTCTGCAACTCTAGGAGATACAACTTCTTCATATGTTTCTTCAAGTTGACACTTTCTTGATTTCTTGAGAGATTTATCTTCATCAAAGGTTACATCACTCCTATTTTCCATATTATGGTAACCTAGTATATATATTATGAAGTCCTTGGATACCTCATAGCACCCAACAAATATTCCTTTCTTTCTGGAGGGATCCAACTTGGTTCTTTTCTCTTTTGGAATATGAACAAACACCAGACAACCAAATACATTGAGGTGACTTACCTTTGGTTTCTTTCCTATGAATATTTCTTTAGGGGTTTTGAACCCAAGTGCACTATGGGATATTTTGTTCTAGACATATACTGATGTCCTATCTACTTTATCCCATAAGTGCATAGGAATATCTTTATCATGGATCATAGTATTCACTACCTCCATAATGTTTCGATTCTTCCTTTCAGTAACACCATTCTGTTTTGTATTATAGGGAGTGGTAAGGTCCCTCTTAATCCTGAAATATTTGACTAAGTTTCCAAATTCATTTGAAGTATACTCTCCTCTATTATCTTATCTGAGTGTCTCACTACTACATTTTTCCCAAAAATCCTACGGTCGTATTGTCGGATTTTCGACACTTCCCTGTCTCATGTACGACGCTATGATTTTTTTTAAGCATCGGAAACTTGTCGTCAGTTATCCAACATTAGTCTAAACCGTTGCTTAAGCGACACCTTACGTACCGTCGCTTAAATATAAGGCGTCCGTTAAGCGACATAGATAACCGTCGGTGAAGCGACGGAGATAAAATGCAGGCATCGCTTAACCGACATTATAAACCGTCGGTTAAGCGACAAGTATAAAAATTGGGCATCGGTTAAGAGACGTGTTGTAATGTTTTTTTTTTTAAATTGCCTATAGAACCGTCGGTGAACCGATGGCGATAACGACGATGCGTCAGTTAAGTGACGTTTTACACCGTTGGTTAAGCGACAAGTATAAAAATTAGGCGTCGGTTAAGAGACGTGTTGTAATGTTTTTTTTTTTAAATCGCCTATAGAATCGTCGGTGAACCAATGGTGATAACGATGATGCGTCGGTTAAGCGACGTTTTACACCATCGGTTAAGCGACGAGTATAAAAATTGGGCGTCGGTTAAGCGACATTTTGTAATGTTTTAAAAAAAAAAATCGCCTACAGAAGCATCGGTTAAGCGACGTCTGTAGGCATTTAAAAAAAAAAAAAATCACCTGTCAATAAGACACATGTTTTCTAAATGCAAGGGGAAACACTACATATAACCCGATATTAGGAAACTAAGTTCACTTGTATTTGGATTTGGTGCAAGATACACTAGCCAAGAAGACCCTAAAGCATGTAGAGATTAAATATTAGGATTTGTCATGCATCCTGCAAGAGAAATGGAAGGAGCACCGGTAAGTTGGAATGGATGAAATCAAAGGGATACAAGAATATGTGTTACTAAAGGAAACAAGACAATACAAACAAATGAATTTTTTGAAATTAGTAATGATTAATACAAGGCACAAAAATTGAGGCTTCATTGACCCTTGTATCCAGTGTGCATAAATTTACACCGATACCAAGATGAGATGACTCTTTTGAATGCAATTCAAGAGGGTTACTTTATTGCTGCATTAGATCACATCTAAGCTTCGAATATCCAATGTCAGGGCCTCAAGAGATTCATTTCTCCAAAATCATGAAATTTTAAGATATTGTGCATCCACTTTTCCATTTAGTTCTAAGACATCAACAACATATTCTCTATAGGTATGCATCTTTAGTAAATAATTTTACATGAGAAACTTAACATCTACAGAATATGCCAAAGCAATTCATGATTTAACAGTTTTAGAGTACTTAAACTCTAATATGGATCACATGAATTGTTGTTGTGCCTTCTGCTTTCATAGTCTTATAAAAAATTAGTCCATATTCTCATCATTTATTGAATCCATTGAACATGATTTATCTTCATTATTTGAAAATCAATTTCTAAAGCAGACGGAGGGAAATTGGTTAGATGAAATACCCATGTTTTTTTAAAAGTTATCAAGCCCGATATCGTAGATGCCAAAATTTGGGCATCTAATATTGGAGAATTACTGTTGAGCTGTCTAAATGCAAGGGGAAACACTACATATAACCCGATATCCAACACGATGTAGGAAGTTCAGCTTCTATAAATAATGACATTTTCGGAAGACAAGTCATTGTCAATAGAAACAATGACCAAAGAGACTTTAAGAAGTATTTCTCCAAACAAAAATGTAAGTCAATAGCTAGATAAATTCTATTATAATGTAGAATAAGACTGGTCTCACCAATTTCCAATGGCAAAAAACTGAACAGTTCATGTTTGATTACTGAAAATTATACTATCTGCATAATTAACCTAGTAATGTTGAAGCCAAACCAGAAGTTTCCACAGTGCAAAAACAATATGGGTTACAAGAGTAATCCAGTCCACAACCGAACATCCTAAAGTTCTAAATCTAGGTAACTGTCGCAAGTTCAACTACAAATTTATAGATATGAATGCAAAAGAAAACTACAGATTTGTACAAATTTACAGATATCAATGCAAAAGAAAACTACAGATTTTCTAGAATCTGACCTGGAACTAGTTGTCCGCTGTTCAGCAATGATTTTCCTACGGCTACGTCGCCAGAAACTATTTGCAATATCTGGCTCACTTCGGGATGGACTGTAATCATCCAATAAAACTTGATAAAAACTATAGTCACTAAACATGAAGGTCTCATATTTGAGCTTGAATTCAAAAAATGTATAGAGCTCAGCACGTGATGATGAATGGATGATAATTTGTGGCTTCTTTAATACAAGAATAAAATCATCCTAAATAATTTCAGATCATATAAATATAAACACCAATACATATTAAAGATGTGAGCAGTATGTGTGGGAAGGAGAAAGGAGGCAGGGCTCAGGAATTATCACCTTAATTTTCCCTCAATGCATGCTGCTGGCCTTAACTTTATGTTTGGCAATGAAGGACCTGCTAGAGTAGAGAGATTCTCCCCTTTCCTTGGATATAAATATCGGGGGTTATGTTCTTCTTTCTCTGGGCTGTGTGTGCCACACATTTCAAAAACAGACACAAAGGTAAGTGTATACAGATATGGAAAGATAAGCCCATATGTAGGTTAACGTATCTTTCCCTTTGCTAACAAAAGGTGATGAAAGCACATAGATCCATTCTTGTATCAACAATGGACACATATGCAAGAGCTAAGACAATCATCATGAGCACCAATATTTGCAATGCTCAAAAGCCAAAGAAAGGGGATGGATTTGAAATGACAGCAGATAATCCTTGTTATTAAACACCAGATTTCAAGGAAAGGATTCTGACACAATTTGATGGGCTATGACCTTTCTAGATAAGACTGCAAAACATCCGTCAGATTAAGTGCTTGGGACTTCAGAACTCCATAGCTATGATACAACCAATTTGATAAGATGAGATGTTTCCCAGAAACAAATCTTATGTAGCATGTCTCAGAGAAGAATAATGGCATGTTACCATGAATTTGACACTAACCTAACCACCACATTTTTAAAAAGGAAGTGCATATAAGAGCATTTAAGAACAAACTATTGAGAAGTAGACAGGGAAAACAACAAAAAATTACCTTTCACTGCCCATTTTATCTGAAAAACCAAACATTGGACTATTTGGCTCTACAGGAGAATCACATGAATCATTCTCAGCTGAATCACTTTCTCCAGTCCCAGAAATATGGTACATTATAAGAGCTCTCATTGAGAAGGGTATTAACTGCCTAGGAGACCGCATGACATCAACTAATAGCTCCATGGAATTTAATCCAACTAACAATGACATATGCTTGTAAGCATCTGCATACGCAATTCCCCTCTCACATAGTTGTAGGCCCTGAGTATAAAGCATTCTCGACAGTCAATAAATGAGAACCAATACACAGTTTTATATCTAATACAGCTAATCACATGTATTCAAATTGATTTCTAGATAAACCAGAATAAAAGGCCAAAAGAAGACAATTATGAACTCACTCAAAAACGGGATTATCTCCTAGTAAAAGATCAAGGCATCCATGAGTTTCCTCATATTAGTCATTTTTAATCAATTTAATTGAAAATAGATTCATGCCATCATAAAAATACTCACTTGATTGCTCATCTAAAAGTACATCCCCATCTATCCCCACCTCAAACAAATAAGATGCCTACCAGTGACAATTGTATAGTAATGACACTAACTGAATTAAACCAAAATCACCATGGAAAAATTACTTACCACTAGAAGCTTACTTCTGAGTCCCACAGCATCTGCAAGAACCTTGAATAATATTGCCCGTGGGCAGCATAACTCATTTTTAACAGGTCATTGACTTTTTCAGTTGACATACTCATAACTTGTGTCAAGTTTCTAACTAAACTTAAAAAATACGTACAAGCTTTATTTATTTACAATTATTCACAATACAGAAGACCATTACTTCCCATAGTTTCATTTCCAGAATAATGGTGGAAAAAATAGAAGAACACACTGCCAGTTGAAACATCAATCAAACAAAACAAAACATTGAGGAGCTAAAGTTGATCAAAATTACTTACCATCTCTGTGTAGGTTTCCCACAATCTGTACTACATTTATTCGGAAGGAATTTTCCTCTATAGTTACATTTACTTGGGCATTCGGCAAAAGGGGAGCTAGATAAAGGCCAGTATCTTCCAATCATCCGACCATTTACCCAGGCTTGGCCTTTTCCCATGCTTAACATATCCAATGCTACAGGGTCATTTCCAGGGGGAGCATTTATTCTTTCCTGCAAACATAACCAATTGAATCAGAACAGAATGCACACTAAAATTAGGGTAATATCTTAGCCTCACTCATGAATCCATTGCATCGTAGTGTACCTCTATTTTCGTGAATACTTTAGTATAATAAAGAGTTTACAAAGGTAGTACATCCATGGAAACATTTAATTATACAAGTTGCAACATGGCACTTCAATTGATCATGTGACACGCAACAGAAAGAACAACATTGACTATTCAAAATATTGAAATGAAGTCCCACTATATGACTGCTTTTTGTGCAATTTATATTCAACCAACATACTGTTTATTGCTTTAAAATTTAAATAAATCCTACATGAATAAACTGTAGCAATAGATGAAAAGATAAAAAGGTTGACCATGTTTCAAAGAACCAACAATCTTGTGAGACAGATTACCAATAATCAAAGTATCTATAAATTATATCATCCACAATGGACACAAAGTGAAGCAAAATTTTGATCGCAAAAAAAATATCATAAGAAAACAGTGAGCAAAAGAGTAATGGAGTCTTATAACAACCATAATATCAATGTGAAGGGAATCTGGATATTTGTAAGTACCAATTTATACAACACAAATGTAATGCAAATCCTATTGTCCACACTGTAATGTGTAATATACAGATTATGACCTAATTGCTAACTGTTCATGTGATTAAATAGAAAGTTTTGGCCCTGAGGGCATGGTCAAAGGGCATGAAGACAACCCTATTCTGAGCATGTTTTAGAACTAAGTCAGCATCAAATAACAAATCTGGGTATCATTTTATAGGCCCTGCGTATTATAATTCATATTTCTTGGCAATCTAGGCGCATCCCGAATAATTCAGGCATATTCCAAGCAGATCTTGGCATTTTTCATCATAAAAGGAGGTGTAGTTATGTCTTATTCCAATTCTGAGAACCCATGCAGCAGTAAATGACTTTATTGCCAAGCCTGAGCATGAGCAGCATTAAACAAATAGATTCTCCTTCCTCTCTAAATGTGGGCGGAACTATGTGCAAGGAAGTGATGAAAATGGAAGTCTGGGAAGATTTGCTCTTAAAACAGAAACCCTAAGAGGGAGGGTGGTCCACCTATCAATACCTATTGGCTGTTCTGGAGTATATGAAGCTGCACATAGTGTAGCTTTATTAGTCAAAGCTAACCAAAAAGAAATCCTAGATTTGATTGGAGCCTTAACTTCCAAAGTGGTTTTGACCACCAACACTCAGTTGGGGCCTTATAAAAAAACATAGCTTTGTGTCCGATACTGACAGAGTATACATTGTTGGGTTCCAAGACTATACCTCTGCCGAGTCATCTTCTTCTCTAAGTTGAGTGTAATTTTTCACTAGATTTTCTATCAATATGATTTTAATTAGATGGCCTCCTCTCCTTCCAAGAGTAAATACCTAGTTGACTTCCTACTATGCTGCCACAAATTACCACTGCCCAAATCTGTAGCATTGGTAATAAAGGTAATGTCCTGCTGTCATAGCTTCTCTCTGATGCCTTTAGAAAGAACACTTGTTGATGATGACTTGTTTATTTGTAGCTTCTTACTGAGTCCTTCTTCAGAATCTTGACATACTTTCAGACGGTCAAAATCATCAACAGAAGGTATCATTAATGATGACTCGTTTATTTGTATAATGTTCATTTTGGCCATACAGGGGAGCTATCACAGCTGGAAAATATCATTCTAGATATACTCTCTCAGCTTCAAACATTATACAAAGAGCATAGTGTGAAGGAAAGGGGTTGGTTATTCTTAAGGCATAGTGCATGGCTGTCTTTAATTTTATCATTGCTCCAGGCAGGTCTGTGGAAAGTGTCTCTGAGAAAGATCCCAGTTTCAAGAGAGGACACATTTTGGATAGAGAAGACATCTAAAGATACTTCATTACTCACACTTTGTGAGCAATTAGTTTTTTGTGTATTGAAGGATGGGCAATCAAGCGTTTTGCTGAAAATATTGACATCCCTTTTGAGCATGCATGTCGGGGCACTGCGAAAAGATGTGCTTTTTGTTCTTAATGGAAAAGAATGCGAAGATGATGCACTGTTTTCACTAAATTTGCTGCTTCAAACAGTTTATGACAAGTCAAAGCAGGAAGAGCTGTTGGGGAAGCTAGGAGCTAGCTTTAAGCTTATAGAGTCTGTACTTGGAACTCTGAAAAAGTTTAGAGGAATTGTGAGCAAATAAAACATAGGGACCACTCCAACTATGAAGGAACTCCCAAACACACAACAGAAGACCAGAACTTCTGAAAACTCCCATGCATGTGAAAAGAATATGGACAATAAAACAAGATTGTAAAGGGTACACTTCAGCACCCAGTCAAACAAGCTGGGCCATCAAAGGGCCCAAAACACCCACACCCTTCTATTTTAATCAATTTGCAACTGTGCAAACACACCCACTCATGCTAACGTTGTTTATAATGCAATTTATGAAAGAACCTTAACTTAATGACACAGATGTTGAATGGCCTTTTTAGGGTTCCATCATCATTAATTTATTTTTGAAGACTCTGTTTTATCACCTCTTATGTCAGATTTGCAGAAACTTCTTTCATAACTACTTAAACACTATGTATTCCATACCATCATTCATAATCAAGTACACTGGAAAATTATAATACCTGAATTGTAGCATACATGGTGTTGTGACCTGTATATGAATTGTAGCCCGAGTCAATGGAATTATACACATCTGGTGGTCCAGAAGCTCGATACACATCTGCTGGAGGTCCTGAAGCCTGATACACATCTGCTAGAGGTCCTAAAGCTCGGTACACATCAGCTGGTGGTCCTGAAGACCTATACACATCGGTTGGTGGTCCTGAAGCCCTATACACATCTGTTGGTGGTCCTGAAGCCCCAGCCATAAAGTTCTACAAAAAAAGGATAATGAAAATTATTTAGAATTGTCTTGGAATAAAAATTTCAGTTGTATATTCTTTGAAAGTACTTATTGTCCAAATATCATGCCATGTATCAGACCTATGCATCAAGAAAAGGCATTATATGAACACTTTATAGCAACAATTTTGTTTCTAGACAACATAAGTACTCTTCCATTATCATGTCACATAAGAGTATATGTATCCTCCAAGGTCTGAGTGCATGATTAATAAATTGCAATCACACACCAGAAAGGACATCCGAAACAACCCAAACACTAGCATTGCAACAGAAATACTAAGAAGAAAATTCTAGTGGAACTTTTGCAGTATATATATTCTGCTCCTGGAAGTTGAATTTTGATTCTTACAAAATAGAAATGTTGATTGTTAGCTATATGGATGCTGCCCTTGTAATCAGTGTATCTAGGTCTAGTACCAAAACAACACCTAGGTTTTTCCCATACTAATGTAATCAGTGTCCCTAGTACTCAAGGGCTTGAACCCTATTACTGTGAGTTGAGTAGTAAAAAACCTTACACAATACGACTAAGTTATATTTCCTAAAATGATAAAACATATTTGCAAAAATTTGCATAGGTCCTTCATTTATTGAGTTGCACTAAATGAAAGAAAAAGGGGTGGTTTAAATGACTAGAAGGAAAGGATTTGAACCCTATAAGTGTGAGTTGCAGTAACAAAATATATACATCACTATTCAGTTTGATTTTTTTTCCTTGTACAAGCATATGATCATTGGTTGGCATATGAACATGTGACATCTTGTGTGTTGTGCCCCTATTTGAGACTGTCAAAGATTTGAGAGGTGTTGCGTCAGTAATTCGGAAGTTATTATCAATAGATTGGTACCGCAACCATATTATTGCAAATGATAATGGACATCAGGAGGTAATCATAGTTACAAAAAAGTGCAATTGCATTTTAGTAATAGATCCATGCTTGGTTATTGAAGGTGTAATATCTTAATCAAGTGCTTCTTTGTGATGTACCAATGTCTGCTTGCAGGTTATGGTCGGTTACTCTGATTCAGGAAAAGATTCAGGGCGTTTCACATCTCCTTGGGAACTATATAAAGCACAGGAAGATGTTGTAGCTGCTCGTAAAGAATTTGGGATTAAAGTTACCCTATTTCATGGCCGTGGAGGAAGTATTGGCCATGGTGGTGGACCTACATATCTTTCCATTCAATCTCAACCACCTGGTTCTCTCATGGTATTTTTTACCCTTTTCCTTTTGTGCAGTGTTTCAAGAGAGGATCTTGATATTAATTAAATGATGGACTGATGGTTTTCATATACTACAGGGAACTCTCCAAACCACAGAGCAGGGAGAAATGGTCCAGGCAAAGTTTGGCTTAGCACAAACAGCAGTGCGGAAACTAGAAATTTATACAACTGTCGTTTTGCTTGCAACTTTACATCCCCCAAATCCACCTCGTAGTGCAAATTGGTGAGAGGTAATGAAAAGGATATCAGAAACCAGTCGGCAATATTACAGAAGCATTGTTTATGAAAATGAACAATTTTTAGAGTACTTTCGTGAAGCTACTCCTGAAGCAGAGCTTGGTAATCTAAATATTGGAAGCAGTCCAACAAGGAGGAAAACGTCTTCTGGGATTGGGCACCTCCGTGCAATTCCTTGGATATTCGCATGGACACAAACTAGGTTTGTTTTACCTGCATGGCTTGGTATTGGAGCAGGCCTAAAAGCAGCCTGTGCAAAGGAATACAAAGAAGAATTACAAGCCATATGGCTTCTTACCAATCTATTTCCTGAGGTAATTGCTGCCTATTTGTGGAGATTGTTCTTATGTTGATATGGGGGACTGTATTACAGATTTCATCAGCAGATTGTAGATTTGGATTCTCAACTCACAATAAAGATTGGAGATTTGGATTCTCAGCTCGCAATAAATTGGGTTAAAGAGGATGAACTGGAGTGGCTTCAACCTGCTAGTGGAAATGTTGTAGATTGAATTTTAGCTAAGGGAGGGCATGCCAGCAAAGTTCACTTCTACATTGGTGAAAGGAATTGGAAGCTCCAGCATGTATGTTAACTGAAAGGCTATCTTTAGAAGATAATATGGATGATGTTAATTAAGATGTTGCTGCTAATGAAATCAGCATATACAGGTTTTGAACATGATCTTCCCAACTCATTTTGTGCCCAGCATAGAGGGTTTTCTGTGGTCCAATTTCCACTGAGTATGGTCACTTTTCTGAGCCTACTCTAAATTGTTTTATGTGGTCCAATAAATCCATAGATTGTTTTAAGATAGAATGTTCTAAATCTGTAACAAATTTATTTATTACATACTATGGTTCTCATATCAGCAATTAAGGTTTGAACACATAATTTGCACCATGAAATCTATTTGCAATCTTTATTATAAAATTTCCATGCAATAAAAGGGAGAACGAAATGCAACACTAACTTCTTCCCTCCAGACATTCTCTTCCATACACACAAGAGTACTGCTTTGCAAATTGATTACACACAAATATACAAAAGACAAACCCTGTTTATTTGTTTCAGGATAAAAACCACTACTGTAAAATAGTGGTAGAAAATCTTGGGAGACAGAAATTTCTGTTTTCCTCAAGTTCTTTAGTGAGGACTGCATAGCTTCACAAAAGTTATATATGCATTTTACAGTAGCGGTTATAATGTGAACAGAATGGTGTAGGATAAAAATATGCTTCTAATGAGTATCGAGTTTTCTAGTGTGAACTTCCGGCAGGTCCAAAGTGATGTGGCCATCCCTAGGGTCAGGTTCATGAAAGGCAGAGGCCAAGTTGCACCTGCATAGGTATCATGGAAAAGTCTGGCAATGAGCATTGAAGGAAGCCCCAGGGAAGAAAGTTGACATCAAGCTCATTACAGAGGACTAGGACCATCAGGACCCATATAAATGGCTGTCACCACACATTCTCTGTTTATAAACATTATGAAACCTGTCAACAGTATGTTCTGCTGTCTTCTTTTGGATTGAAAGGTAAAAATGGTCTGGACCGTATAAAAGCAAACCCAAATTATATTTGTAGTTGGGATAGGAGTGGGATATGCTGGTTTGATAATCTTAGTGGTTTGCAGTGTAATTTGAACATCCTGAATTTTGTGAACTACAAAGCTTTCAATTGCTTGTTGACTTGTGGTTAATAATATATTTTCCTCTAGCAAAAAAAATATACACTCTAAAACAATAAGGGCAAGGTACCTTCTCCCAGGACAAGGAGCCATGACGGATATTTTCTGGCTGGGATTTCCCTAGGGATCTGGTTAGTTCTTACTGGATATTGTATGGCTTCAACTCTGGTCCCAATAAATCCACCTAGAAGTGTAAGAGGCACAGAGATGCAGAACTAGAGGGACAAAAGGATGAAGAAAAGAGAAATAGGGATAGCTCCTGTGCTATGACTGCCCCACAAAATAAAGTTCAATTTGTTAAGGATTAAAAACACCATCCCAGGGAAGAATTGAACCCGGAATCCTCATACTCATGGACCAACACCTTAAATTTTAGGTGATTTATTATGTAGTAGTTCTTCTCTTGGTCATAACCACCCACGGGGAACCCCGTCCATTTAATCACTATGTCATTCTGTTGAGTGTATCTCATGACTGGGAGATTGTCAAGAATCAGATTGACTTGGTAAAGATCATCAATCCTTTGCTTCAAGACCTTTACTTGCTGTTCATTTAAGGGCTTAGTAGTGCAAAGATAAACAGACTCGTTCATATTCATATGAAATATATAAGGGGAGGACTCGATCTGGTCACCCATGAGAAGCTCACCCAAATTCTCTGCACTTTTTTTTGGGCCCTTTGGAAGGTTGACAGTAGGGTAGACTGTAATAGCTAAAGGGCAGCTCAGTCTCTATTGATGTCAGAGAGTTCACCTTCACAGTTAATTCTCCACCTTTAGGGTATGTGTGCAAATAGCTTCCAAGTAAATAAAACCCATTACAGACATTAGCAAATGACAAAATAAGACCGTTCTTTCAACTTTCTACTATTGTATTTGTAAGACCATCATGTTAGCCAAAACCTCCTCAAATAAAATGGATTAACATAAGGAGGCAATACAAAGCAGACAATTAAAATAACACACATGGATTAACATACTTACCGGTTCCATGAGATTAAACAAGCAATTCATAATATATAAGTTAATTGAAGCTAACATAAACTCCTAATTAACTCATATAAAAACTTACAAGCTAAGATGTAACTCCAACAAGCTACGTACCTTTCCCACTTAATCTTAACTGGATACAAATACCTTAGCTTGGCAAAGC
>LPNX010411986.1:5747-21044 GCA_001517045.1 Pseudotsuga menziesii | reverse complement strand
ATGTAAAATATTTGTCTGTAGATAGGTCGAGTCTGATCCGTTGATCCCGTCATATACAAAAAGTACAAAAAATGTGGATCATAATCCATCAAAATGCCCTAGGTCTAAGCTAGACTGCCCTGGCCACTAGGACCACCTTGGTCCCCATGATCTCTATGTACCTTGGCTTCCTCAGCCTCGTCGGCTTTGGCAGCCTCCACCGCATCTCTGTATACAAGCACTACTCTAGCTACTTGTCTGAAAAGACATAGCCAAGCCAGTGGAACCCCAACTACAAACTCCTGCATGGCTGCAGGGATATGCTCTATCCATATAGTCGGTACTCGTTGGGTTAACCGGGCCAGTTTCCCCTCAAGTACTCTGATCAATCCATGATCCTCTCCCATGATAAGATGTACGAACATATGAGGGTGCCCTTCAGGGAGGACTGGTCCAACATCTGCATTTTGACACATGAATAGGATCAATACTTGTACATATGTATATATCGATCATTTGAAAAATTCATAAAAAATTGATAATGATTTAAAAATTAAAAATTACTTACCCATCTCTCCCCATGCTCCTCCTAGAGGGAGGACAAGTTCGGGGTCACCTGGGAAGTCCAACCCGGCGTATGGAAACTGCTCCAGTGCCGACAGCTGTCGTTCCCACCAAGTATAAAAGTCAGCATCATATACACTGTGTACTATGTCTCCTCCTCTGTGATGGAGGAAGATATCTCCCCACCGGCTCAGCCTTGGCTGACACAGAGATCTGACCTGTAGTGGTATAGCAGGGCTCATGGCTGGTACTCTCTCGAAGAAGAACACTACTAGTATGCTTGCATAGCCAAAATTCTTGCGTCTTCCCCTCTTACAGTCGGATAGTTGCCTCTTCATAATGGGGGCAACTCCTGAGCACCAATCATAGAGATCACCTCTAAAGCAATCAACCGCCACCCTCATTTGATTTTTGGTGGCCATATGTAACCTTGATGATCCTGTAAGTCTCATAATGGTACTAGCCAATACCTGGAGAGTGAAATCCTAGATGTCTGCAATAAGAACGCTGCTTCCTTTCTTCTGAGTACCCGGTATACAGAATATGTCTACATAGTTTTGGACACTTAAGGGATCACCACCCCTACCAGTGCCCTCCAAATTCACTGGTTCTCCCCAGTGTGACAACCCGGTAATGAAATAGATGTCTTCCACGGTAAGCTCTAAGGTCTCACCTTGAAGATTGAACATACCCATGTCATGATCCAAAAAATTGACCATGAACTCAAGTATGCGGACATTGGCCCACATGGGCAATGTACAAAAGAATTTCAACAGCCCACTAGTTCTCAATGCTTGCAATGTGGGCATGCTTTGGAGTGCCACATGATCCATCGTTTCATGCTCCCTTTGCCTCCACTCCAGAACCATTTTTACCTGGAAAATATAAGCAATTTAACTCAGTATTTCACAATCAAAATTTAAAAATCTTGTATATTTTTAAACCTTTGGCCCATTGCAGATCATTCACGGCTGTCTAGTTAGATAACCTGTGAATGAAACATGTATTCGCGACTTTCATGCTTAGCAACCCACGTATGCGCACTGTCATATTTTTGGGTGCTATTAAATACTGAATTCACCCTTAAAACTAATATTTGTTTGGCTCAATTTGACGATCTTAGGGTTTAGAATTACCTGAAGCTGTCGGATTCTGATTCCGATGGTCCAATTCTCCACGGTGATCGATCAAAGGTAGAGGGTAATCTTGCTCTTTATGGTTCAAAAAGTTCAAATGGTAAGAATTGTTTTAATTTTCAAGCTATTTATAGAACTAATATTTCATAAAGTGGGTCTCTTTCCTATAGTTTGAAATGTCAATCAACTAATACCATACTTTTGTGCCTTGGAACAGATTTATCAACTTTTACAGAGTCTTGTTCTCCAATTGGGTGGTTTCGCTATTTCCAACACATGTTGGCATCTTATCACTCCACATTAACCTTAGTATTTAACACTTTGACATGGGCTATGGTATTCTAAACCATTAGTCCCCTGTCTTTACCATTGTTCCTCCGTGGCTAAGCCCCCTATTTCATGAGTATCATCTTTATATGCCTTTGTCATCCTTTGATGCTCATGACGTCACTGCTTTAGGTTCAGGGGTTTCCTCTTAGCTATTTTTCACGCCAAATAGAGCTTCTTCTGAATCTTTTTTTACAATCTATCCCTTTATAGGACTCCTTGCCCTTATGGAGTTTCTTTAGGCCCAGGTCTAACTCCTTCAAAATAGACTTGACTGCTGAGTTATCTCGTCCGTTCAAGCTCGTTAAGAATATGTGAACGGGCATCCGCATTGGTGGTAGGTTATCTCTTTCTCAGACCATGCAGAATAATACAAGAAAGGATCACTCTCTTTTCTTTTGAATTGAGAAGAGTATTCTCAGGTATAGGTTTATCACTTTTCCAGACCTGAGGGACTAAATTTATGAAAAAGGAACACCCAGTTTGAGCTTAGTTTTCACTTTTTTGTGCTCTGGACCCAAACATGAAAAAGATTCCGAGTGTACTTTGTGTCTTTGTCATGCTCGTTAAACACTAAAGAACAAAGAAACAAGTTTATTGTTGTAAGCCCCATTTCTCATAACCAAATGGATCTTTCCAAGTGATCTTGCTTTCCTTCACACTCGTAAAACTCAAGCTATTTTATGTTGTTCTGGAAGGAGCATTGGGTAGGTGGTAATTTAACCTTTTTCGGACCTCCCTGACTAAGTATGAAAAAGGTGCGCCTTTTCTTCTTTGGAAGTTAAGAGAGTTCTTCTGTGGTTTGTTTTTTACTTTTTCGGCCTCAGGAGACTAAATTGGATGAAAAAGGACCCCCCTGGAGTCTTCTTTGGTGTTTTCAAACTCTCTAAATGTAAAAACACCGGCTGAGAATGTACTAGTTCGGCTCATTAAATCCACGAATCAGTGAAACTATCAAGCATTATTTTCCCATCTATTCAAGCTTGTTAAAAAATGAAGAGGGAACGGAGTTTACTTTCCTGGACTCGTTAAAATTTAACTGGGAAGGTAAGGAAGAAGTTTTCTCTTGTTTTCAGTAATGGTAGCATGTCATCCTTGAACATAGCACTCTTTGCTTTCCGATATCCATGTTTCAGTGTGTACTTGTGTTCAACTATCACTTTGAGTTTCTTACTCCTCCTCTTATCTGTTATACCTGGGGAATCTGATCATGTCTCCTACATGAGAGATAAGTCTAGTTGTTCTATCTATCCATTATACGCTGCCTTGGGTCATCTCTATGTTGTGTTCACTGTTTAAGGACTCTTCTCAATGCCTAATCTATAGCCTAATTCCATCACTGTTATGTCTGTTATCTATTTGTGTCTCCCTTCTTTTTCCCAGTTCCTAGTCACTCTTGTGATCCATTGGAGGATCTCTTGCCTTCCTTATCACGGCATGGTTCCATTTTCAGTACTTCCTGATGGCAAAGACCTAGAGTTTTGATGATCGTACCTCAGGATTCACTTCCATCATTGGTGAATTCCTTTGCTTCAGTTGTCAATTATCCCTTATTGGTTGACAAACTGTTGAATCCTTTCCATGTTCGACTTCAGCTTACCCTTATTCACATGGCTTGTATTGTACTGGTTCTTTGGGATCCTTTATGAAGACCTTAGTCCCTCACATATGGACTAAGTTGCGCAAGATTATGTTCTATCTATCTACATAGCTTCCAGATCTTTGAAGACTCATCATTATTGTATATTGTGGCTTCGATACACCTTTTTAATATACGTGGTTCTATACCCGTATCATATGATGTACTCAAATATTGTAAAGGAGCTAGTGTTCCAGTAAATTGAACATAGCATCCTCAGATGTAACTTTGTATATGACATTATTATGTATTTGTTTTAGGTACTCTCTCTGTTCCATTGGATTTCCGAGTTCTCCAAAGCTAAATATTATAATGTATTTCGGCCATCATTTCCCTCTGACCTCACACATTAGGGGGCATCTGTTATACACCTGAATGGCACCTCTCCGTTCGAGTGCCGACATCCATCATTTTGGCACACAAAAGGACATTTATGGATAGAGGTTTGCCCAAAACACTATAGATTGGCTTATGGCATAATACATACTTCCTTCATCTAGTTGATTACTTTTCCATTCTATTATGTTGACTTGTATTCACGACTCTCCTTTTATACAACTCACGATTCATTCGTGCATGTCCCTTATAGCAAGTCACGCATGGATGTATTCGTGGGTTGCCCTTGTAGCAAGTCGCGAATCATTTGCGGGTTGTCCTTCTACACACCCGTGCATATGTCCCTGAACAGTTAAACATAAAAACACACGATAATCTAAGATTAGTTAAGCCATTTACCATTAATCCTCTTAACTGTCTCAACCTCCTCAACCTTCGAAACCACCTTATTTTCTCCATATAAATACAGGCCTTGGGGAGGGTGTTGGTTAGCTACACTTGGAGAGCAAAGTTATGATGGTGGAGTTTATACAGAAGTATTTGGAGCAATGGAACTTAGAATCCTTTGGTTGCAGAGGAGTCCTTGTCTCAGGCATTGGGTTGTAATCTGAACTTCTTCATTATTGATAATAAAGAGAATCCTTCTCCCATATGTGTTTCATGTATCTTGGTTTGATAAATGTTTATGTTTCTGTATCTTATATGTGATTTATCTAACCTGCTTTTATATATAGGAATCATCTTGTATCTGGAATATTGTTTCTTGACAGGTGAAAGAGGAGAAACCTTGAATACTTTTGAGATAAAATAGAGTGGAAGAGGACTAGCAAGGATCGACCTTCGTTAATTGAGTAAGTCTTTCTAATCCTCCTCTTTCCTTTACTACACTTTAGAGTCAATTGTCTGCAAGTTGATTGAGTATGTTGGTAACCCCAGACCTATGGTTATTAGGTGTGTAATCATGTACAACAGATACACCTAGGGATACAATGGCTAAGGATCCAATGTTCCAGAGCTTATGCTCAACATCAACTTGGAAGGCTCCAAGGCTTATGCCCAACACTTCCAATTTATCTTTTCATGTGCTTCAGAGCTTCCTACTCAACACAAAGTTTTTCATATCTCATGTGATTGAGATATTGTCGCTCAACAAAACATAAACACTCATGTGCTTCAGGGTCCACGCCCAACACATAAAGTCATATATAAAACATATGGAACTGGCATACACCCAATATATCAAACAAATCATCATGTTCATATGCAGTGGGGTCCTAGACCCCATATATCAAAATAAAACATCAAAGTAACATCATAATCAATGGGGCTTATGCCCATAAGTGTTAGGTCAAAATTCAAGATATTACAATCATGCTCAATAAGGGGCAGATTACACTCCATGTGTTGCATAATTCCCCATTCATCGGCAATACCCTTCTTGAGTCTAGTCCCCCTAGAATTGCAAGATACAAGGCTATGAAATCTTTGTCCATATGCTAGGGGAAAAAAATAAAGAGGTTATGCACATGCTCATGTCATTCTTAAAAAATTCTTTTAGCTCATTGGCTAATACTAAAACCATTGAAGAGATTTCATAAGAAGGACAACGAGGTGCACATCCAAAATTAAGATATTCAGGAACATGATGTATAACATAGAGGGACCCATGTCGGTATTTTAGATATTATTATAGGTACTCCACCTCCAACCCTACCTTGTACAAACACAACAAACTGTATATGAAAAATCTAGCACAAATCAAGTTTCTATCATACTTGATATCAACGATATCAAAACTATATCAGAGAAATCTATATGCAACTTTGTAGCTAAAGAAAATAAAAGGTACAAAACCAAAGATATCAAAGCAATCTATACACAAAATTTGTAGAAAAATAAAATCAACATTGGCATTTGAATTGAAGATAAACCAAAGATGGTAGTTATTGGGGATTATTGGGATGACCAAATAGTCTCTAAGGTCACATCCCTATTGAAAGAGTATGAAAACTTTTTTCTATAGATATTCAAAGTGCTAATATTTTATGAGTTATTATTTGAAAACAAAAGGATCACTGAAAGAATGAAAAGTACAATGGCACAAAGAGAACAAAAATATTTATCTTGGGAAATCCTCATGGGGGATAAAACCCAACAAAAATTTATCGATATAGGCTTCAACCAAGTACAGTGTAATACCCCCAAAATAAGACTACTTTATTCCCCTCTCTCAAATGGACGGCTCCTTCTTTCTCTAACAAACTTTCTTGAGTGATGAGTGTGTCCAACTGAGGAAGGTTCCTCACCTATTTATATATATTATATGAGTATACTAAAAACCCAACATGGATGACTTCTCCTCTCAACCAGGGCTGAGTTTCCTTGGGAGAATCAAAACAACATTTTAATAATACTTTTGTGGGTACTGTGAGAATTTATTCTCAAGTAGATCTAGGATCAAGAATAATTTCACAATCAAATTGTTTGACAAAATATGCAAGAGAAAAACAAAGAGACTAAAATAATTGGAATAACACATGTGAAAGGTGCTAATACCTAACCATTATATTGTATCACATCTTGTAGATGTTATGGTACACAATTATAATACATTGGAGACCATTTGTAAGGCTCTAGAAGCCAATTGGAGTTGTACATGTGTCATGGTCAGATTTGACATCAATCCACCCTAGGGGGACTAATGGAACCCCAATTTGTCCCAAATAGTCATGAACCAAGGTGTGAACATTGATGGAGTGTGATGGGTCATTAATGAGTCCTAGAAAAGTGTGGGGGAGAATATATAGGTGAGTGGGAGGATCAAGGTGGAAATAAATGCTCATAAGAGAGCAAAAATGGAACAAATACAACACTAGCGCCCTCTAGTCAAACCCAAAACACCAAAATCAAGCATGCAGCACCCTGAGGCATTAAAAAAGGGTGCACATGTGCTGGGTTGACCAACTATAACATTAGTGCATGTGTGAAAGGCCTGGAAATAACCAGTTCACCTCCTAGACAACTTACCTAAGTCTAAACCATAGGATATCACTGCATGAAAGAAAATGAAATTAGCCTTAGGTAAAAACTAAATGATAAGGATGTATTACTACTCCAACACCCCCCTTTAATCTATAATTAGTACAATTTAAATGATTTATTAAGGCCTTGGAAACTAAGTTACAAGTCACCTTTTACAACAATGTTTATTAATCCATGTAACCAAGGTAAGGAGGAAAACCTCAGGGGCCAAAACCTACCCTCAATAAAGGAAATGGCATAGAAACCAAAAATATGCATACACTCTAAACTAAATGAAAAAGTATGGAGGAATCGTCTTCTTGGGAATAAGTGGAATGTGCTCAACCAACTTAGGAATAGCTGCATGATGAATCCTCAAACCATGAAGAACAACTGAAATGCACTAATAGGAGAGTGAATGGTTCTCTTCAGACTTGAACCTAGAACTAAACATGATGCCATTCCTGAAACAGACTTGAATTTATTGAGAATAGGTGACCCCAAGAAAGTCATAAGGATATTGAAGCATCAACTTTGAAAGAAGGTTGTAATCAACTCTGGGAAGGTGGAACAAGAGTTCTGAATGTGCCATTGGGAGGGAAAAGGATCCTCCATATTCATATGAACTTGAAGGAACTCTACTAGTGATGGTGGAGGAATACATGGGAAAAATAGTGTGAATAAATGAGAGATATTCATTTAACATCCAAGGCTGTCCATATTTCGAACCAATGCTCTCATGTGAAGAAAAACCATCCTCTAGAGAACGCTTTCTATGAACATCAACTAGCAATATATATTCACCATTTGTAACAGAAGACATAGAGGATAAAGTTGTAGAATGGATAGATAACTCTTAATTAGTACTGATGGCAATGACTCGTATGCTATCTTCATGAAAAATTACTTATTAATAAGGAGAGGAAGCCACAAAGGAAGAAACTTGAGTTGGATCATTTGTTGAATCTCTGGTTATTTATTCTTCTCCATTTCAAACAGCTTCTTGATAAATGCTTGAGGCCAAGATCATAGGAGGAAGAACACATAAGGAGGTGTCAATTTGCTTGCTCTCCATGTAGCTCACATATTATTGCTACATGCCAAGATCTTCATCTATATTTCTCCAAATATCGAATGGGTGCTCAGTAGAATCAAGGATATGGCGCATCATAGGAGGTATAGCAAGACACATAGTTCCATAGGCTCTATCATTGTCATTAATCCAATCACACTTCTCTATACAAGACTCACTGTCTCTCTCACATCACCAATGGAGACATCATACATACATTTCCTCTTGAGATATGCACACATCTTCGACTTCCATTCATAATAGTTTAATGGGGAAAGGAGAGGAACAAATTTTGAATCCATGAAGTTCTTGTAAGAACCTGCAATAAAAAACACTCAGATAAACTGGAAATATGCCCTAAAAAACAACTCAAACCTCGCTAGATTTGTTTGCAGCTCCAAATATCTCTAATACCATGTGATAATTGCTTCTCAAGTAGATCTAGGAGATAGAACAATTTCACCATCAAAGTGTTTGGAAAAATATGTAAGGGAAAAACAAAGATATTGAAATAGTTGGAATAACACATGTGAAAGGTGCTAATATCTAACAATTATATTACATCACATCTTGTAGATGTTATGGTACATACTTATAATACATTGGATACAATTCGTGAGGATCTGGAATCCAATTGGAGTTGTACATGTGTCATGGTGATATTTGACCTCAATCCCCCCTGGCTAGACCAATGGAGCCCCAACTCAGCCCAAACAGTCAAGAACCAAGGTGTGAACATTGGTGGAGTGTGTTGGGTCACTAATGAGTCCTAGAAAAGTGTGGGTGAGAATAAAGAGGTGAGTGGGAGGCTGAAGGTGGCAGTAAATGCTCTTAGGAGAGCCAAAATGGACCAAATACACCACTAGAACCCTCTAGTCAAACCCTACTCACCCAAATCAAGGATGTAGTGCTCCAAGGAATTAAATGAGGGCATACATGTGCTGGTTTGACCAACTATAGTGCCGGTGCATGTGTGAAAGGCCTGGAAATAACCAGTTCCCCTCGTAGACAACATTCGTAAGTCTAAACCATAGGATATCACTACATGAAAGAAAATAAAATTAGCCTAAGGTCAAAAATATGTACTAAGGATGTATTACTTCTGTAACATGTACTATTCACCTGACTTATGACGGAGGTTTTACCCCAATACTTTTACATGACCAAGTACATCAATGACATCTCCGAAAGGAGGAATAATAATAATAACAATAATTTAAGTACAATAGAATATCTTCAGAAGTTACATTTGTTTAACACTCCCTCTTAACAATGAAGGTATTATATTAAAACAACAACATCAACAAGAACTGTACAATTTTTTGGTGAGTCTATATGTCATAGGAAGTTTCCAAAAACTACATTAACACCACCATCATCATCATCTTGAAACATCATCATCACGAAACATCAGGGTGAGTGCAAGATAATGATTGTCTCTTCTGACACGTTAGACACAACAAAACTGAAAAAAAAATACATCGTTCATCTTACATGGGTATTTTGACATACCTATACAATGAATATTGTTTCTAGTAAAAAAAATGAAACATAGGAATGCAAATCATCTTTCTAAATATATAAATTTTATTTATTGAAATGGTTCATAACTAACCTAATTTTTATTTTTTCTAACATTGACATTTCATTTTTTTCAACAAATGATATGATATATATTCATGTTAGTGCATCCTTTGAGTTCCTAAATGATAAAATCAATATATGAAAATTGGAAAACATGTAGATAAGAAAAATCTTCTAGTGCAATGCTATTTTTCTAAAATAAAATGAGTACATTATTTTTTTTTAAATGATCTATGTGAGGAGACCTCGAAATTGATTCTCCAAGTGTTAGTGCACATTTTCAAGGTCTTAATGTAATGATGATTGTTTGTATTTATTTTATAGCATGTAGAGGTCACTGTCTAGTAGTGCACCATTCATTTTTTTATGAAATGGTTGAGAATAGAGAAAGTTATGGTATAAACAATATAAGTTTTTAAAAAATCCAATCGTATTTGAAAGGTCCACCAACTTCATGCACTCACCCATCATCATCATGAAACATACTCACTGAAAATTGTCATCATGGGACATAATCACAGAACATCACCATCATGGAACATCATAATTATGCAATCTCATGAGTATGTGAATAATAGAACAAAGCCACCTACAACATCATCAATATATCAATATTGGAACAACATCACCATCAATATATAAAAATTGGAACAACATCATCAATAACATCATCAGTATATAAATGTCAGAACAATGTCATCTACATGTAAATGCTAGAACATCATTTGCACCATCAACAAATAAATGATGGAACATCATCTACATCATCATGAGAAGCAAATGAATGCCAGAACACCCTCAACATCAACAAATGAATGTTGGAACACCCTCAACATGAGAATGTTGGAACATCATCAACATCAACAAATGAATGCTTGAACACCCTCAGCATGAAAATGATGGAACAACATCATCATCAACAAATGAATTCTAGAACACCCTCAGCATGAAAAAATGTTGGAACATCATCATCATTATCATCAAATGAATGTTGGAACACCATTAGCATGTGAATGATGGAACATCATCATCATTATCAAATGAATGGTGGAACACCATCAACATAAGCATGTTGGAATATCCCCATCAACAAATGAATGTTGGAAGATGGTGGTCATCTTATAAGCTCTATGGTAGGCACTTCGGTAGACCCAACTATCCTTGTCTAACTTTCTAATAGGGAGATGCTTAAAAATTTTAAACAATAATTTTTTTAAATAGTACCACAAAAAATCTATCTATTCCAATCAAAATCATAGAAAATCTATCTATTCCAATCCAAATCATAGTGATGTAACCTCGGTTCAATTTTTCTTAGGGATGAGCTAGTTGGTAAAAGACCAAAAATCCAAAATACTGAGAATTAATATAACTTAAAATGAAAAAAAAATTGAATGATTAAAAAATTTACATATAAAAAATATTTAATCCATCTGTATATTCTTTATATTTTTATGGATTTAACAAAAATATAATTTAAAAATATTATAAAAAAAAAAGAAAAAATTAATAATCAATATATAATAATTTAATTAACCATTTTTTCTAATTATTTAGCATGTTAATTATTACTAGCTTATTTAATTAAGGTGTAGGTTTAAAAAAAGACATAAACAAATTCAACTATGCTAAAGATTGATATAACATATACCAATGTAATTTATTTAAAATTTATTTAATATAAAATTTTGAAAATTTATTAAATAAATGTAAATATTATTTCATTTAACATTGAATTAATATAATCTTTTGAAATTTTGTTTAATAAAAAGAAATATTGTCACACATAAATCAAATAAAAATATATAATAGTGAGCAATTACTATTTTATTTATTAAAATGAATAAATTATATACATTAATTTGAAATAGAGTTTAAGAGTGTAAAAATTGTGAATTTTAAAATATCTACCTATCCACTCCTAACCTAGATGAAGGTAAAATAAAGTAAGGAAGGTGAAGTAAATAAATTTATGAATAATTCAAAATATTCTATAAAGATTAATATAATTTAAAATTAATATAATTTTTTAAAAACTATATATATATCTATATATAAAATTTATTTTTTAATATTATCATATTAAATTATTTTATGTAAAATAAAATTTATAATATAACGTAATTTTTTAAAAGGAATGTACATATTGTTTAATTCATTCTGTTTTATAGAGTAAAATTACATATATTATTTATTATTTATTTTTTAATATTATGATATTAAATTATTTTATGTACAATAAAAATTATAATATGACATAATTGTTATAAGGAATATTATGACATAATTGTTATAAGGAATGTACATATTATTTAATTCATTCTATTTTATAGAGTAATTTATTTATATTAAATTTTAAATTAATTAATTTATATAAAATAAATAAATAAATAATTATATGATATAAATATAAAAGGTAAAAATAATCTTCTAAAATAAAATAGAACATTTATTATATGGTATAAATATAAAAAGTAAAAATGATTTTGATAAATTCAAATTTATGATGATGATGATTAACTTTCATTTTTGGTCTATCCAAATACTTGGTTTATTTTACAATCGTGTTTAGTGTGTTTAAAAAGTTTTCCAAATAAATTCGAACCTCACTATAGTTTTGACAATTTTAATAATCTACAAAATAATATTTTTAATTAAAATTGATTGTGTACTTTAACATTTCTACATATTCTTCAATTTTTTTTATTTAAATAATTTTTGTCTAAATTTATAAAATATACCTTTATGTATACCTATATTATTTTCTTTAAATCAATAAACCTAAATATACCAACTTGCAATCTCACACTTGGCCTCCTTAGATTTGTTTTTAATTATAATATTATTTTTCTTTCCATTAGTATATATATATATATATAAAACAATGAATAGCCAAAAATACAACATAAACATAATTATGGGTTGGTGATACCTAAAATATCTAAATGTAACAAGAAAATAATGTTTGTGATAGAGAAACTGCAAGGGTCAATGTTAAAAACATTGGATGTATTCCAAAACACGGTATTAAAAATTTGTCTTATGCTAAAACACCCATAGAGTATCAAACTGCAAATCCTTTGTAAAAGAATAACCATAGCATCAAAATGCACCAACACTAAACATTAACCCCAACCATTAGGGGTTGAGGTTAGTCATGACCATCAAGGGTTGAGTCATGCTCAATAAGGGGCACATTAGACTCCATGGGTTGTACAAGACCCCATTCATTGTCAATACCCTCCTTGAGTCTAGTCCCCGTAGGATTGCAAGCTACAATGTTAGGAAATATTTGTCCATATGTTAGGGAAAACCAATAAAGAGGTTATGCACATGCTCACATCATTCTTAGACAAGTCTTCTAGCTCATTGGCTAATGCTAGACCCATTGAAGAGATTTCATAAGAAGGACAACAAGGTGCACATGCAAAATAAAAATATTGAGGAACATGATGTATAATGTAGGGGGGCCATGCGAGTAGTTTAGATATTGTTTTAAGTGCTTCACCTCCAACCCTACCTTGTACAATCACAACTAAATCTACATGAAAATGCTAGCAGGAATAAAGATTCCATCAAACTTGATATCAATGATATCAAAGCTATATCATAGCAATCTATAGAGAACCTTGTAGATAAAGAAAATAAAAGGTAGAAAGCAAAGATATCAAAGAAATATATACACAACATTTGTAGCTAAAGAAAATGGAACTGAAGATAAACCAAAGATGGTAGTTATCGGGGATTATTGGCATAACCAAATAGTCTCTAATTTCACATCCATAATGAAAGAGTATGAAAACTTGTTTCTACAAATCTTCAAAGTGTTAATATTTTAAGAGTTATTATGCCAAAACAAAAGGATCACTAAAAGAATGACAAGCACAATAGCACAAAAAGAACAAAAAGATTTATCCCGGGAAATCCTCGTAAGGGATAAAACCCAAAAAAAATTCCTCCATGTACACTTCAACCAAGTACAGTGTAAGACCCCCAAAATAAGACTAGTTGCTTCCCCCATCTCAAATGGACTTCTCCTCTCTCTAGCAAATTTGCTTGAGTGTTGAGTGTGTCCAAATGAGGGAGGTGCCTCGCCTATTTATATACATTACATGAGTAGCCTAATAAACCAACATGGACAACTTATCCTCTCAACCAAGGCCAACTTACCTTGGGAGACTCAAAACAACATTTTAATAATACTTTTGTGAGTACCATTCACCTGAATTACAACAGAGGTTTTACCCCAAGAATTTTACATGACCAAGTACATCAATGACATATCTGATTGGAGGAACAACATCTACAAAAGGAGGAATAATAATAACAGCAATAATTTAAGTACAATACAATATATTCTGAATTTACATTTCTTTAATACTCCCTCTTAAAAATGAAGGTATTCTATAACAACGACAACAACTATACAACTGACTGGTGAGTCTATATGTCATAGGAAGTTTCCAAAAACTACATCAACACCATCATCATCATCATGGAACATCATTATAATAGAACATCGGGGTGATTACAAGCTAAAGATGGTCTCTTTTGACACGTTAGACACAACAAAACTGAAAAACATAGATCCTTCATCTTACATGGTTATTTTTACATACCTATATAATGGATATTTGATCCAAATTTTGTGGGGCATATGGCCTAAATTCGGATGTATGAGTCATAAAAGAATTAAATGGAGAGACCACCCTCTCTCATTCATCATAAAAACATTAAATGGAGAGGCCACCGTCTCCCATCCATGGAATTTGACAACACATGGTTTTGTTCCATAGTATGGCTTCAAGGCACATTGTACCTCTCTCATCCATGATATTTGACAACCCATGCTTTTGACCCATGGTAGGGCCCCAAGGAACATTGTAATAATGTTATAAAAAGGATATATTCCTTCTCAATAAAGCATTCAAGGATTTTTGATATCCTACACTTCTCTTATTCTATTGATTTATTGGGTTACTAGTTCTAAGTGGTTTTCTTAGTATGGTTTGAGAGGTGAGGCTCAAAGAACCCTCTTTGAGCCTCACCCCTCCATGCGACATATTTACTTTATGTTGCTCTACCTAGGCTATTCACAACCCATATATTGTTGTAATGTATTTCTCACGGCTAGTCCATTATGTTATCACTTCTCCTCCTCTCTCGACATCCAAGCCTTCAAGGTCTCATCCCCTAATATCAATGTTAGTGGTATCAGAGAAGGTACGCTCTCCATGGGAATGAGGTTTTGATCATAGTTTGGGTTCAAATATCTACAGGAATTTCCAACCTCTTTTTGGCACACTTGGAGTCCATTTGTTGGGCCATACATTGTAAGCATCACACTTGGTCCTCAGGAACAATAGTCTATCTAAGTTGCAGCAGGAAATTCCATGGTCTATACAACATCCCATGTTCCTCTACAAACCCTTGGAATCTTTTATGACTCTCTACACTCTCATATCAAGCATTATTTCATCCTCATATGTTCATTGAAGGGATTAAAATTATTTTTCCATTCTTATTGGAGCTTGGGAGAGCTCATTCCATCCCCATCTCATCTTAGAAATAGTGGTACAACCATCATATAAACACCATGATAGAAGAACTGAAGGTCAAAATGTCTCTACAAACTTCAA
>LPNX010411962.1:601850-621908 GCA_001517045.1 Pseudotsuga menziesii | reverse complement strand
TAAGCTGGAAAAGAAAACCAGAAAAGTAAATCTGAACCTGTAGGCCCTGGTAGCCCATTTGCCAGCTTTTAATTTAAATTTTAACCGTTTTTGTAAAAAAAAAACAAATATAGAGTTATGTTGAGAAGCATTTATTTCCTAAATCAACTTGGAATAATTGTGGCAACATCAACATAAAACCAAGTAGAATAAGTTGACACATAATCTATAGGATGTGCACATCATTGATGATGCTAACTTTCTCTTCAAACCAAGGTCCAAGAAAATACATTAGCAAAACTAGAGATTATAATGAAGAATCCTACTATATATAGGATAACACCTACCCATGCAATCCAAATTTACACAATATTGTCATCCACATAATTAACTCATCACGAGTTGCACAAACACAAAAATTGTATGAAAATGACAACCAAATAATACATTGAATCATTCACCCCAAATAAAAAGCACAATATTGAATTGTAACTCACAAACCCCATTACAAGCACCAACTTCAACACAATAACACCCTAACATTAACAATGCACTATTAATCCAAGCTATCCATAACTCCAAATCCAAAGAGAAACTAGAGTAGACTTTACAAATTAGCACAAACACATACCATCCTCGACATATACAGACCACACCACAATGAATTGTGTTCACTGACTTTGCTCAATGACAAACTTAATGCAATAATAATACAACAACAATAATAATACACCTTTTTCTTGACTCTTCAATAATAAAAATGCAACACATGACATATGCAATGAAAATAAAACATGTCACTACTTCTACAGGTCACCACAACATTACTTCCATAATAAACAATGTAGGGGAACCAAGCAACATTAGTAACACCCACCACAGTTCACATCTACAAATCAACATAATGACTACCCATGAAACACTTAAACGAGCAACAAACCAATAATTTTTCTATGAGTAGAGTGCACAACAAATACCGACCAAATTGTGAAAGAAATAACTAGGGAGCCATATCATAGTAAAAACATGAAACAAATACCTCCTCTATAAGTAAGAACACAGAGAATCAACAAAAATACAATATAGAGAGGGGTATATGCACGTATGGTCGACACCATCCCCAATAGTAGTGTACAACCAACACCCACCACATCCATGATCCCACACGAGAACCAAACAATAGCTATAAGACCCACCCCTTCACATGCACAAGCTAGCATAATGACCACCCATGAAATGATTAAAAAATAACAAACCAATAACCCCTCTGCTAGCTTGAATGCAAAATTACCCCCCATGAAATTGTGAAACAAATAACCAAGGAAACCATGAAAGGCTATCTACAAAGCCAAACATGATCACTTGTGAAACCATTCATTACTTCTTTATGAGCAAAAATTCACATCAACCACCATCCAAACAATAAAACAAATAACCATGGCCCAAAAACACAACAAAAACGTGAAACAAATGCCTCTTATGTAAGCCAAAATAAAGAGAACCCAATATAAATACAATGCAAACTAGGGTTAATGCACTTGTGATCGATGCCATCTCCAATAACATTGTAATAATAACCACCATCCACCACATTAATGACCTCGCATAACCATTTACCACTAGGCACACTTGGTAAGCATCCACATTTCAATTATTCTAGGAATTTCTCAACATTACAACACCATTGCTCCCTCCATGAAAATAGGCACATCGAACCATTCCACTAATAGACATGCACCAATAAATATTAAAAAATTATATTATTAAACAAAAAGCCTATCTTGGACTTGGGTAGAACCTCCAAGTTTTTGTTGTTAGGTGCAACATAATTGGATTAATGTCACTGGGTAGATACAAAAGTCCCACTTGGTTGGGACAAATAAAATTTGATTAAAGTATCTCCAACATACCATAACTTAATTACATTAAACTATACTATCAAAGGGCTAATTATAATTGCTCCATCATAGAATGATTCTCTCGATTTCCCATGCTAAATGTTTTTCCCTACTCAAGAATACAATTGTGAAGTTTTTTAAGTGTCCTATTTTTAGGGGATTGATTCCTGATTTTTGAGTTTTATAGGTGCCTCCCTAATCCAAGTGGGTTTTGGTGGCCACCCACCTCTTCCACTTACTCAACATGGTTCTTCAGTTGGGTAATTTGTTAGGATTTTATAGGAATTTTCATGTCCTAAACTTTCAAGGTTGCTTTGAGGGCCTAAATAGTGTCTTTTGGACAAGAATCCCCCATGGCATATGTTGCTCTTTGCAACGATATGCAAATAAAAAAATTGTGCTTCTAAGTTAGAGCTTTCCAAATGGATACTATATGCACTAAATGGAGCTCGTATGCAAAAGTTATGCTTCTAGGAAAATGATGTAAAAGTTATGCCTAAGGATACCTTTTGGCGTTATTTTTAGAGAAAATTCTTTTTGGCACTTTTCCTCCTGGGATTAGGGTTATGGACCTTCAGGGTTCTTGCTTTATGTTAAAAGGCCATCTCTTTGGTCCTTGTATTAGCTTATTTGAATGAGAATAGTCGTCATCTTTGTCCCTTTAGAGATAAGCTACCACCGTTCTAGCTAGTGTATGTTCTATTATAATATTCTGCTATTTTATTCATTAATATAATTTGGGTTTTCACTATATTGTTGTGCTCTTCAAATACTTTTATGTGTGTTTCATTTCGTTCCCTATGCAATCTGAATCAATAGTATCAAAGCCATCTACTCTTCTTTTTTCTTGGTGCATGTCCTCGATGAGGTCAGAGTATAGAGAGTTGGGTCTCGAGCTAGTTTCGCTAGAAGACGACTTGTCTTGCCATCCCAAGTGACCTATCATGGCATGGCACAAGCCAAATGAAGGAGCAAGAGATCTTATCAAAATGTTGCTTGAGGAATCTCTCACATGATAGAGGAATGGGATGATGGATAACTTCGCCCAAATCCTTCAACAACTGTCGCAGATGGGTGAGGTGCCCTCAGTAAGCATCCATTTTGAAGATGTGACACCATTAAAGGTACAAGTGAACTTTGATATCCCTTTATTTGAAGGCTAGATAGATGCATATGCATTGAAAAAAGGTTAAACTTTTTAGAAGTCTATTACCTAGTTCAAAAAAAATCAACACCAAAAATATCATCTTCACGCTCCTTAAAGCCCTTTCCCATGTTAAATATTGGTGTGACGGTAACTGGGAGAGACTGAACAAAGATGAATCTACACTATTTATGGCGAGACCTACTTGGGAAGCCTTTGTGGATGCCCTCAAGGATAAATGCTACCCCGTTGGAAGCTACGACAACAAATGCACGAGATGGACGACTACGCATTAAGAAAGAGACCAGACAGTACCGAAGTACACCAATATATTTCATACCTTACACTCAAAATTGGGTATTAAAGACTTAGAGCAACATTTGGTTTTGAAGTACTACAACAACCTACACAGGTACATATAAGTAGAGATGGATTTTTTGGACATCTCCTCACTAGGAGTTGTTTACCACTATGTTGTTAAGATTGAGCAAACGCTTAAGTAGTGGAACAAGCAAGAGTTTGCGTCTATAAATTTCTCTCAACAGAAGTATGGTAAAAGCGGCCCTAACTTGCAACAAAAGGGGAAGAGAAAGGATAGTCAACCTATAGACAACTAGTCGAAGATGAAGGCAAAGAAGGGCAATGAGAAGTTGAAAAAGGACATTGGGAAGTGGTGTGAGTTCCATAAGAACCCCTAGCATAACAATTACAAATGTTACTAAAAAAAATCATTGTTAGCAGAGATTAAAAAAAGAGAGTTAGAACCTGCGTCAGAATATGATTCCAAACAAAATAAGGAGAAACAGATCATTGATACAGAACCTAATGGCACCATTGCAACTGCAAAGATCCAATTAGAGGATCCATAAGAGTTTGAAGAGGAGGAGTGCCCCTTCCATTCACATATGTGGGTGAAGGGGACCCCACTACATTTCAATGTTTACAATGGGAGCCAAAAGAACCCGATCTTAGCCGAGGTCATCAAGAGATTGAAGCTACCAACAACACTACACCCCTAACCATACACCATTGGTTGGCTGAGCCGGGGTCATGGCATCTGTATCAGTCAACATGTCACCTGCCTGACAACATCAAGCCCTTCAAAGACAAGGTACTGTGTGATGTTGCCCCTCTTGAATTTTGTGATTTTATTTTAGGATAACCATATATGTTGAAACATCATGCTATATATGAGTCTTCACCTCGTAGTGTCATTATTTCTTTGGGAAAATAACTCCATAGGATACATGAGGTCGTTCCAACTACTGTAGTCTCTTTTATTTGAGCTAAGCAGTGCAAGAAGGTAATCTCCCATAATGGGATATTGATCCTCTTCATGTTTTGCTTTGGAAATTAACAAAAGATCACAACAACATCCATGACCTCCGCACAAGATCTTTCCATAAAACACAAAAGTGGAAAAAGTAGTAGAAGAATACAAAGATATATTTACCTCGCCATTTGGGGTGCCTTTATACTGCCAGACCAGGCATTCAATTGATTTGGTACTTGGTGCACTTCTTCTTAATGGCCCAATCTATAGGCACTCTCTACTAGAAAATGAAGAAATCAAATGGCAGATTCATGAGTTAATCCAAAAGGGGCACATCTTATTGAGCTCCTCACCTTGCTGGAGCCTAATTAAGTTAGTTGAGAACAAAGATGGTACACGACGACTCTATATTGATTATATATCTCTAAACAAAATCATAGTCAGGAATCAATATCCAATTCCAAGGATTAATGATCTTCTTTGCAAGCTCAAGGGGGGCATGTATTTCAGTAAGATTGATTTGAAGCTCAACTACCACTAGGTACCAATTAAGAAAGTCGACATCTGGAAAACTACCTTCAAGTCCAGGGAAGGTCTTTTCGAGTGTTTGGTCATCCCTTTTGGCTTAACTAATGCTCCAACAACTTTCATGCAGATGATGGATGACATTTTGTCTCCCTTCATCAATTATTTTGTGGTCATATATCTGGATGACATCCTTGTCTTCAACAAGAGTTAGGTCGAGCATTTGCAACACATTCAACATGTCCACAACACCATGCATCAGCAAAACTATATGCTCATATAGAGAAATTATCTTTTGGCATGCAAATAATCCAATATTTAGGATACATTATGGATGAACATGGTGTGCATGTGGATCCAACCAAGATCCAACTCATTTATGACTAACTGGTCCCAATAACTCTAACCAAAATCCATAGTTTCTTATGCCTTGCAAACTTATATTGTCAGCTCATATTGGGGTTCTCACATATCTCTTGGCCCCTCATTCAAGTGTCCAAGGGCGGTTATAAAGCCACATTTGTTTGGGCTAATCTACAATATAAAAATTTGAGGATTTCAAACACTACCTATGTTCAATACTAGTACCCACCTTACCAGATCTGCCACAACCATTTGAGATTGAGACATATGCTTTGGACTATGTTCTTGGTGCAGTTCTCACTCAACATGGCCATCCAGTGGCATGCCACAATTAGACACTCTTAGATGCAGTACGCAAATACCCCACCCACTATAAGGAAATGTATTCCATTATACAAGCCTGCCACCATTTGAAACATTACAATCTAGAAAAGAGACAGTATTCTAGGCCGATCATAAGACCTTGTAGTTCAATGCAAACAAAATGGAAAGTTATAGAATGATCACCATCAAAAGTGGTCAACATACTTACATCAATTCCACTTGAACATTACATGTAAGAAGGGAGGCACAAATTGAGTCATTGATTTCCTTAGTTGACCTCTAATTGTAGCCTTCACAACAATGCTCAACTCATGTGGTCATTAAACCATGGTGTGACCCCAACTATATGAAAGTGATCCTTAATTTGCTATCACCTATCAAGAACTGGGCGTATGCACAACATTTGTAGACTTCCATCCCTAGTATGGATTGTTATGCCATCTAGGCCATCTCTATGTTCATTCAAGTGAGCGTGAAAAGATGATTTGGGAAGCTCATTACAGTCGAGTGGTAGGGCCCTTTGGCATGGAAAGGATAATGGCAAAATTGTATAAGTTTTTTCACTGGCCAAAGCTTCAACAAGATGTTTGCAAGTATATTTGATCATGCACTGCCTATGCCAATTCTATACCCGCCATTAAGAAGCAAGGGTTGTACACCCCTTTTCCTACTCCTAATTGGCCATAGGAGTCCATCTCCATGATACGTGAGTACTATCTTCAACCAAGCATGGTAATGACTATGTATTCGTGGTCATTGATCGCTTCTCTAAGATGCCCATTTTGACACCCTGCAAGAAGAGTATCCTAACCGAGGACATTGCTAATCTCTTATTCGAATGCGTTTGAGTTCATTTTGGGATACCACAAGCTATAATTTCATATCGGGACAGCATATTCTTGAGCACATTTTGGTCCAACCTATGATTATTAATGGACACCAAGCTCACTAAATCATTTTCCTTTCACCTGCAAACCGATGGATATGCATAAGTGATTAACATGATGCGTGCATATTCTTAGAATACACAATTCCAAACATCCCCACATGTGGGATGAGAGCCTTCCCTATGTTCAACATAAGTACAAAAGAGTTATTCATAGCTCTACTAGTCATAACCCTTTTTAGGGATGTTTGGGATTCCAACCATTGGCCATAGATCATGTAGTTGTGCCTCTTTCATCCGCACAGGAGGAAGCTTCCCATGCTCAAATATAGGCTAATAGGGAAACCATATTTTTTGAACGAATTCAACACATCCACCAATAAGTATGACATTTTGGAGAAAGCCAATTCCAAGTATGAGCAATGACATGATCAACATCATGTTCCCCATAAGTTTTAGGTTGGTGACAAGGTTTGGTTGCATTTGTAGAAAGAGTGCCTCACAACCCCCCATAAGAAGCTTCAACCAATCCGATATAGGATTTACACCATCACCAAGGTTGTGGGTGAAAATGCTTTCGAATTGAGTATTCCTCCTTTCCTTGGCTTACACCCAGTATTTAATGTGAAGTTGCTTCACCCATATTTCCCACCTCTACTGGACACCTCATATATGGTTGAGCAATTAGCTCCTATAAAACTCAATCTTGACATCCTTGAGCAAGCTATAGTTGATTAGATCATGGACATAAAGATAAAGGGCACTTGTCAACAAACCATACAACTCTACTAGGTAGTCAAAGCAGGACAAATTCTTCAACAAGACAAATGGCTCACCTAGATTCAGATTCACCAAAAGTTTCCCCATCTCCTACATGAACATAACAAAATGGAGACTGCATTGCTTCTTGAGGGGGGAGGACTAATCCAAGTGGATATCGGTGGCAACCCACCTCTTCCACTGACTCAACATGGTTCTCTAGTTGGGCAATTTTGTTAGGATTTTTCTGGGATTTTTCAGAGCCTAAACTTCCAGGGCTATTTTGAGGGTCTAAACAATGTTTTTTTGCCCAGAATCCTCCACGGCTTATGTTGCTCTTTGTTATGATAGGTTGGTTATTAGTTGTATTTCTCAATTAGAGCTTTCCAATGGGATACTATATGCACCAAACGAAGCTCGTATGCGATAATGATGCTTCTAGGAAATTGATGTAAAAGTTACGCCTAAAAATATTGTTTGGCTTTAATTTTAGAGAAAATACTTTTTGGCACTTTGCCTCCTAGGTTTAGGGTTTTGGACCTTTAGGGTTCTTGATTTATGTTAAAAGGACGTCTCCTTGGTCTCTTGTACTAGCTTGTGTGAATGAGCGTAGTTTCCATCTCTCTCCCTTCATAGATAAGCTACCACCATTATAGCCAACACATGTTCTACAACATTCTGCTATTTTATTCAGTAATAGAAATTGAGTTTTCTTTGTATTATTGCACTCTCTATTATACTTCTTTGCGTGTTTCATTTCGTTCCCTATACAATCCGGATCACTCCCGCTACTAATGTTCCCTCTGATTTATTATTGGTGTCACCATGGTACAGGAAGTTGTAAAACACTAACGTACCTTTTCATATATCACCTCTTATCATACAAATAGTGCTTGCTGGTCCAACATTTCCTCGTGACAACATGTTGAAGTTAAGTTTATCCCACCATTCCAATGTAGTTCCCATGATATTTGATGTTGTTCGATTAGGTTATTTGTCTTTAATCTCTGTCTCTTTCTCCATGCNAGAGAGAGAGAGAGAGAGAGAGAGAGAGAGAGAGAGAGAGTTAATGCAACTAACCATGCGAGAGAGCATGACATTCAATGCAATTAACCATGCTTAGAGGCAAGAGAACACAAGTAGTTAATTTGTGTAGGTGAATATACTCTCGAGTATGTTTGAACTAGTAAGATTAACATTTTCATTTGGCTAAGTTATTATAACATAGAGACATAATTTTGTTAAAATCCTTAACACTTGCACTTAAGGAAACTAAAGTTAAGACAAGCTATCTGGATTTATTTTATAATGGCATAATCTAAAAAATCCCATGAATTTTCCTTTTATGGCCACTCAAAAGGGTGGGAGAAAAACAAGATTTTCATGTCTAAAATCCAACCACAATAATCTTAGATGAATGAAATTACATATATATTAACTCTTAAAGTGTAGAATATGGCTAGCTACTAATGATAACCAAAAGTGCTAAATCCATTTTTACATCAAAATTATCAACTTCATTAATTAAAAAATGCAATTTTGACAAACTTCATAAATTATGGAAAAAAAATAGTAGGTGAAATTTTAATGATAACAAATGGACAAAAATGTTAGAAAATTAGATTGTTAAAATGTTATATTATAACATTTGATTGAAAAGCTACCTATTATTTTGACTCATTTGTATGACCTTATTTACTCATTCTCATTGCATGGCATGCATTCATTTATATAAAGCAACCTAATATTAATAATTTAAAATAAATAGAAACAAAGACGTGTAATAAAAAAATAAAAATATTATAATATTAAAAAATAAAAAAGTAATAAGCCTCAAGGTAAGAGGTTAAAGTTCAATTAGTGAGATTAAAGTTGGTGTTTGTGTATACCATGGTTCAGAAGACTAAATATTAATGATGATTAATGAGATATTAGTTTTGTTAAAGTTTATTAATTATTTTTTTAAGATTTTGAGAAAATTTAGCAAAATATTTCAAATTTTTAAAAGTATGTTGAAACTATTTATATCTTAATTTTTTTTATTAAAACACTTTTTAGTTCAAATTTTAAAAACATGGTTTGGTTAGCTTTTGGATAAAAATAAAAACTAACTATTCTATTAAAATTGTCATATCTTTAAATAACATTTTTTTATTTGTTAAAAACTTATTTTCCTTTAACTTTAAAAAACATATCAATAATCTAAAATTTAAACACATCTATTAAAAATAAAACTCAATAACCATCAATCAATTATTTCGAACAACACATTTTATTTATACATTATGATATCACTATACATACACGTTTTGAAATTATATAAAAAATAAAATATAACATAACGTTTTGAAATTATAAAAAAAATAAAATATAAAAATAACAATAAATACTGTAGAATTTTTCAATATAAGAAAATACAAAATAAATGAAGCCTATGTAAATAAATCACTATCAACATCTACACTTTTATACAAGTAGATATTTATTTATCATGCCTTTCAAGTTACTTGATATGAACCACAGCCCTTTCTTCCGGAGTGAAGCAATGTGAAACGTATGGGCGATGGGCCCCTGCCGCTTAAACGACGCGTGCCGCCAACCGAAAGGTGTTTGTTGACTGGTGCGTAGAGCAAGCACACCCTTGATAATAATTACAAACAGAAATATTTTGGTTTATTCAAATCAGAGGAATCACACTCTTATATTCCAATTCCAGATGCTATTTCTCAACAATGAAATACTTTTCTATATCAATTTATAATATAATAATGATTGTGTTAGCGGTAAGATATTTGATTAGTTTATCCTAATGAGTTTCAAACCCTCGCGTATCTTCGATACAGATCTTCGTGAAGGTGGAAGAAATTGCATTGCAGAGTTCCTCGCAAGCACGTCAACGCTTACTTGCTTGCTTAGGCTACACCATTTTACCTGGAAACCTTATTCAATACACTATTTTTCTTTAATCTCTTTAAAGACTGAGCCTGCTGAAACTCGGAGGTTGATTTTAGGCAAAGGTCGGGATCTGTAGAGTCGCTGCCACGATCTCAGGTTTGAAGAAGCCCGCAGGTGTCGAGAATTGGTGTCATTGAAGTCAGAATGGGGAAAGGCAAAGGAATTGCCGACCATTACGGCTCGGGTTCGAGTCCCCGGTACGTTCAGATGCAGGGCGAACCGACGCCCTCTGCGGCGGATCTCCACCGGCACGAAGACGAGCGGATTTTCGACGAATTGCCCCGGGCGACCGTGGTCGAAGTGTCGAGGCCGGACTTGAACGATCTCAGTCACATCCAGCTTGTTTATACTATCGAGATTGAGTATAAGCAGGTGTGGATCTTCTGTTTCTTGTTACATTGGATTTTATTTTGTGGATCTTTTGTTTTTTCTTCAAAGCCGTATTTATATATTATTTTATGTCCTGTTTTACCTAAATGACGGCACAATTGGGAAGCTTTTAGAGTTTTTTGTTCAATTAATGATCTGAAACAGTGCTTAGAGTGCCCGAGGTGCTATAATTTGAAGCGACTACGTGGTAAATTGAACCCGAGAACTGTTTCTTCTTTAAAGATTCATTTAATTTGTCTGTATGATTAATTCTACATAAATTACGGCACAATTTGCAAGCTTCGAAGCAGTTTGTTGAGTGTTGTAGGAGCTACGATATTAAGCGATTCCGGGAAAATTGAACCTGGGGCTCGTTTCTTCTTTCGAGAAGCATTTGATTTTATTTGGTTAGTTTTACCTGAATTACGGCACAATTTGCAAGCTTTTGTATTTTCGTTCTATTTATCGTCCGAAACATTGTGTAGAGTGCTCTTGGAGCTATAATTTGAAGTGACTCTGGGGAAACTTGAGACTGAGACCTGATTCTTCTTTGAAGACTCATTTGATTTTGTTTTTATGGTCATTTTTTTCTGAATTATGGCACAAATTGCAAGATTTTGTAATTTTATTTTATTTAATGGTCCGGAACAGTGTGCATAGTCCTCTAGGAGCTGTAATTTGAAGTGCGTCTGTCGAAACTTGAACCTGAGACTTGCTTCTTCTTTAAAGACGCATTTGATTTTGTTTCAATGGTCCTGGATTATGGCACAATTTTCAAGCTTTTGTGATTTTATTCTATTATAGGTCTGAAGCATTGTGTAGAGTGCCTTAGGAGCTATAATTGTAGTGACTCTGGGTACAATTCAACCTGAGACCTGTTTCTCCTTTTTAAGAAGCATTTTATTTTATTTTTATGTTCACTTTTACCACAATGACGTCATACTTTGCATGTTTTCGAAAATTTGTCTCATTTAGTGGTCTCGATTCTGGAACAGTGTGTATAGTGCCCTAGGACTCGGGAGTTATAATTTGAAGTGACTTCGGTAAATTGATCCTCAGACCTCTTTCTTCTTTAAAGACACATTTGATAGAAGTATTATTTTTTCAGCAACACTTATATCTTTTTGCCTCTCGCTGCCCTGGAGATGATGAAACATTCACTTCAAATTCGTAGGGACAAAAATTGGTTATGCAATCATAATCCAGAAAAATAATCGACACTATATATTTTAATTATCAAATTTACCTGAATTAGGGCACATGTTGCACGCATTTGAAATCTTGTGCTATTTAATCGCCCTAAACAGTGGGTAGGGTGCCCTCGGACTTTTTTTTTTAAATTAATTTTTTGGTTATTGCAGGGAAAATTGAATCTGAGATCTGTTTCTTTTTCAAAGCCACATTTAATTTCATTCGTGTGGCCATTTTTGCCTGAATTACAGCACAATTTGCAAGCTTTTGTAATTTCTTTTTTTAGATAAATATCCCGAAGCAAATCCCTGGGCAATTCACCTCATTTTGAGGATGGTACCCAGGGTAAACCTTACATTCTTCAGGGCACAAGGGCAGTCAACAATAGGGTTCGAAGCTGTTACAAACTTACGACAATATACTCATTATGAGCTTAACATGTCACTTATGGGAACACAACGTGGGTGGGGAGGATAACACTCTATCCCACAACCACTCAGGCCAGACCAAATTGACAATTTTGTAATTTTGTTCTATTTTAATTCTATGATAGAATGTGTAAACTTGTGAAGTGCCTAGGCACTATAGTTTGAGGTGACCCTTGGGAAAATTGAACCTGAGACCTTTTTTCTTCTTTAGAGTCACATTCAATGTTATTTTTTATTGCCTGTTTTAATGGAAGACAACACAAGTTGCAAGCTTTTGAAATTTTGTTGTATTTAATTCTGCGAAACAATGGGTACAGTGCCTTAGGATGTATATCTTTTGGCCACTGTGGGGAATTGAATGACTGACCTTTACATACTCAAATTTGGATCTTGCAATCACAACATTATGGGTAGATAGTTAGGGCTAATTTCCTTGATTCGATCAAATTCCATCCTATCTGTGTTTGCCAGCTGAAATTTGATTTTCAATTCTCACCAGCACCTAAGCTTGTGTCGGGCTTAAAAAGTGCCTTTGATAGTTGGTGCATCTCTTGAAGAATCTTAAGGCCAGGAACCATGCAGTTTCAGCCTGAAATAGAGACCACCAGAATGAGTGGTCATTTAAAGAAAACCAGATCTAAGAGCTGGGCCTTCCCAATTGATATGCGATTCGAGTGTCTCCAGTGCCTTCAATATACTTTGAGCAACAAAAGCCCCTTTTACCTTCACACGAACCAGAGTGACAATAAAGTTTGTAAATTAAGACTCTTTCAATATTTCTTATTCAAGGAGTTATTCATAAGTACTTTCCATGCTTCATTCCCTTCCAGTGTTTGAATGATCTATTTGGGACAAGGCACCTGGGATTGTGTATATGTCTTGATGATCCCCATGCCTCCCTGGTCTCTAGGAGTGCTAACTGCTACATAAGTTCTAGTTAACATGATGAATTTTTTTGCGTCCATCTATGTTGTCTTGGAGAAAGTCGTGGAAGGCTTTCTTGAGACACTGGTCGACATTGGTAGAAGGCACCCAACATGAGGAGTAGTAAACATGGGTGGATGATTAGACCTTCACGCATATTTGGAATTTAGTAACTTAAAAGTTAATACCATGGGCTTTCTCAACCATTCTCGTTCTCCTTTTCCACTTCTTGAATAACCTCAACCCATATCTGCCTTTAGATGATGCTTGAAACATAAAAGGAGTGCTAAGGAACTTGAAAATCTGGCTAGGTTCAATCCAAGCCAAACTTTGATCGGCAAGCTAGGCAAGTGGGTCTTGCAAACTGTGTCTGCAGGATTACATTCTAGCCCACTAGATCTTAGAGCTTGAAGGATCATAGTATCTGGTGAATACGTTGAGCCAATTCATGGTAAAGCCTATGTAGGTTATTTGGAGAGCTTCTACGCATGTTCTCTCATATGTGAAGGGTGCTATTCACTATGACACGAGTATATAAGAGATGGTGAGTGTTTACTTAATTGTCCTGTTGATTAGATTGGCCAAGAGATGTAGAGATAAGGAAGAATACTTCTACCTATTCCTAACAAAGGGGAAGTTTGAGTTATTGAGAGATAAACTTGGTGTGATGGAGAATTGGTTTCTTGCAAAGAGGGAGTGTAAGTTTGTTGCTTTGGATATGTTCATATCATTTTCTTCATTTGGCAACATTTCCCATTTTTTGGGGATTTTGTAATATTTAGGGGTTTCTATTTTTAGATTGGTGGTGGGACTAGCGATTAATCATTATTTTGTTTTTTGCATAATAAATGTGAGCGCATTGTTGCATCTAGAGAGATTATCTTGAGATCCCTTGGGATTACTTGCACATGAATAAATGACAAGGTGCTACCACCTCTAGAGAGTATTTCTTAGTTTTAAATTACACGATCACTTTATGCATGTTAATAATTTTTCAGTATGTTTATTTCCTAGGTGGGACAACCTCACTAGGAGATTTAGTTTTATGAAAAATACAAGTTATGAGTGAAGTTATAACTCTTTTTCTTTGGTTGCTGATATGTGTTTAAACCCCACTTGGCTATTTGTGAAGATAATATATGATAAGATAATTTTATTAATCTTTGACAAACGACCATAAAAGTGGTGGGTCAATGGTACTAAAATATACATTCAGTCTGAATACAATGTGGGAGTGCAAAAGCAGCTCCTAGGTGGTGTTGAAAGCAGTGTTTTTAAAAACGGTAGTCGGACTTGGCTGAGTTGATGGAGCTGACCCTAACCACTTTGACTCGGCGTCTTGTATGGATCGGGGATCAGTTTGGTACTGAACTGGTCAAGTTGGTGTACCATCTAACCAATTCAGCACCAAATCAGTCTAACTTGATTGAGTGGATCTGATTTGGCATCCTAACAAGCTTACGGTGCATGGGTAGAGGAAAAAGTTTTTTCTAAATTTTTTTTTATACCTTCGACTGAGGCACAACTAGTTACTAAACAAAAGACTTGATATAGATTTAATTGTGTTGGATGATATTGATCCAACCTCAGAATGGGTAAAGGAGACTTACATGGCATAGTTTGATCCTAATTATGATATTGATGCAAATGATGACTTTGTGTGGATTGATTTGGATTCGGATTCACAAGTAGGAGTAGGTGTAGCACCAGGCATGGCAAACACTAATTGGGCAACCAGTGCTTCTATTACTGCTACAATCCACTATAGTTGTAGATGTCCCTGAGGAGTCTGATGAGTTTGAGGATGTCAAAAGATGGTCCTATAGTTGATGTTTAGGATACCATTTTCAGCAGTGGTGATGAGTTTCATCATGATGATTGATCATGTTGATTAGTGATTTGTAGTAGGATATTGGCTTGTAGCATGTTGTTTTTTGGATTCTAAAGGCCATCTAGAGCCTTCTTGATTACGTATGTTGTTTCAAATATGTATTCCACTTGATGCCGCCATTTTGATATATTCACCCTTACATGGTATATAGTGCTAACTACTAAGTACATACATGAGCAAATTTTCAATATTTTGTCTCTAATGGTTTGGAATCATGGTTGAGAATCTTTCAAATATTTTTTTCATTAAAAGTTTTGTATTTTTTAGTAAACCATGTCATTAAATTCAAACTGGTTTGGTTCAGAGCCGAGTCTGTGTTTTAAAACATTGGTTGAAAGTAAGATAAAGAAAGTGAAAGAAAAAGTGCAACCTAGATAAGTGTCTAGCTAAGCTAATCACTAGGTCTAACTAAAATCAAATCCAAATGATATATAATAGTGTCATAGGTGTAGCGATACAAAGTGAGGGTTCAAGATTGGACATCAGGTGCTAATCAAGAAAGAGAGAAGTGAGGATGATGTCAAAGTCTCTTGGCCATGATGATCGAGGGCAATTGGGCACTGGTTTGTTGTTGAAGTTGTCAGGCACCATAGTGGGATTTGATTGTACAATCCTGGGTAGGACGTAGGAGTGAAGGAGCCTTGCTTTCCTACCATCGAAGGTTGAAGGAAAGAAGCTCCGAATAGAACTTTGGCTACCCTAGCAGCGTTCTTCTGATACATCGATCAAAGATGTCTAGCACTTTATATTCAGGAGGCTCTCAAGTTTCGAGTGCAGATCCTCCAGCCTCCCACTAAACCATACACCACACAGCGGATCACCGCGTTCTTCAGCACGCTACCATCTTCCAGAGGCACCAAGAGATCTACTGACCTTGATATTGACCCAGCTCCCAGATCAGTAAGGGTTGAGGGTTCTCGACCCACGAGATCTCAGCGGCAGCTCCGTACTAGACCTCCTTCCAAGAATCGATCAGGACCCCCCCTCCGACATCACTCTAGAGGGCGCCTGCGCCTATTGGCCTTGACTCGGGACAGCAGACACTTTTACAGTTCTCTCAGTTTGTCTCCTTCAGCCTCGGATGTTAGGAGTACCAGATCCTCCTTGGTCTTCTCGGCTCCCGGATCTTGTCCACTTGAGCTCCTTCGCCCTTGTGCAGGTCTACATGATTGGAACTGGAGCAAGAGTTCTTCCATGCTTCAGCCTAGTGTTAAAGTTAGTGTAGCTACGAGACCCATTCTCAGAGAATGGTTTCCTAGTCAGTTGACTAGGACAGAGTAAGACCCTAGAAGGTACCCTAGGGCCCCCAGTAGTCTCCTGGGGTTCTTGGTCTAGGACCAAGTAGGTTGATGCCATGGCAAAGCCCCTAGCATGTGGCTAGGGCCCCTATATGCCTCTAGGGTATTTTGGTCTAGGACCAAGGATGTGATGTCCAAGTAGAGCTTGTAGGTAGAGGCAGAGATATATTCTGGTATAGGACTAGGCACACGATGTCCAAGTAGGTCCTGCAGGTAGTTGATCAACTTTCAGTGTGAGGCCGAAACTCAGCTTAGTACTGAGAACCATTCTGCGAGAGAATGAAGGACCTGGTTAGGGTCCAGGGATTGATCAACTTGATTCAGTGTGAGACTGAAACTCAGCCTAAGGCTGAAAGCCATTTATTAAGAATGGAAGATAATGATGTCCCCTCTCCTAATCGGTTATTGCTAGGTTGATTCTCAAGGGACTGGCCACCGCTTGACGATGTCCCTAGTACCTAACCTTTAGGAGCAGTGTCAAGGACAAAAGGATTGTACCATCCATTTGGATCTTCCCCCTTATACAGTGATGACAAAATATATAAAACTATGTACCTTGAGAGAGAGAAATTTTTTTGGTCTTATTGGTCCTATTTGATTGATTGTCCACCTTTACGGTTCACCTTGATCTTGTGGTTGTTAAATCTTGGTCCTATTCTTACTAGCCTTAGCACTATTACTGGTGTGCACCTTTGACTATGATGACTCCTACTTTATGGAGTATATTTACTTGATGATTTATTAAAGATCATTGGACCATTTATTTTTATGGTTACCTTATGTTTTTATTATAATGACCCACTTATGATTTTGGACTTTATGCTGGACCTTTGGACTTTCATTTTATTATAATTTCATTAAATAATTATTTTAGTCTTATTAATAAAATCTCATGATTTTATTAATAGACTTTTTGACAATTTACTTTTTTTTTTATATTAAAATCTGTTTCTTTTTTTTGTTGGGACGGTTTACCTTTTTGGACTACCTAATTTTTATTTTTATGATTTTATATTTTTTGTGGGCCTCCGTTAATTCTGTCCTAAGTGAATTTTTTTATCTACCCTAACCTATTTAAGGAAGAGATTATTTCGTTTCCATATATGTGATTTTTGGATCTCACGACTTACCTTCACGGGCTTGATCTTTGATTTTTGGATCTCACGGCTTACCTTCACGGGCTTGATCTTTGATTTTTGGTTTTCATGGTTTGTCTTCACGGGATTACTCTGCCTGGTCTTCACCGATCTCTCTGCCTGGTCTTCACTGATCTGCTTGGATTACTCTGCCTGGGCTGCGTTTTCCTTCTTCACGGCAGTCTGCTGGTCGGGGGCTGCGCTTTCCTTCTTTAGGGCAGTCTGCGGGTTCTTTTGTTTTTCACCGGTCATCTTTGTCGGCTGCTTCCTCCACAGATTCCCTCCACCGAGATCTCTGCATGTGATTATCCCTTGCGATTTCGCTTCCTCTGCCGGCTGCCTGCGTTCTTTTGTTGATTACCTGTGATTGATCTAGGGATGCCTGCGGCTGCCTGAGTATTCCTTTGCTGGTTGCTTTCTCCACGGTTTCACTTCACCGAGATCTCTGCACTCGTTGGTTATCCCCTGCGATTTCACTTCACAGCATCCTCGCTCCTGCTTTGTCTTCACGTCACGAGTTTTTGTCTCAGCATTTTGATATTCCCTCTGCCATGGGTCTACCTTCACGATTGTGTATCTGTCATAGGTTTTACCTCTGTGTTATTCTGCATGGGTTTTACTGCGATCTATTCTCTGCACAGGCTGAGTTTTTTTGTTTGATCCACCCTGACTGGTTTCCGGAATTTGTTCATCGTGAATATGTTGGTAGACTCTTCTACAGTGCTTGTCTGCACATCTTTCACTCTGAGTGCATCTGTGTGATTCTCCTTGACTGCACTGCTAAATTGATTGAAGAAACTAAGGTCTGTTTACTCCATTTGGGCCCTCTCTCTCTCAAGGTACGTATATGGTTCAACTAGTTTGACTTGTCCTTTCAGTGACAAGATCAAACTCAGAACTAACTGAGTATAAGGCGGATCCAACAATAGTTAAGATTCTTTATCTTCTGTAGCTTACTTGAGATTTAGTTTACTGCACGTGTTATTTATTATTTTTCTGTACATGACAGTTGATGAAACATTTCAATGATCAACTTTAACGCAGTGACCAGCAGAGCGTTAAGTGGAAAGAAATGAAAGTTATGTTGTTACGTTTTATTACAGTTTGAATTTTACTTCAGTTCTTTATATGTCCATGTATTGAATTTTAGTACTTGTATTAACACTTATCTAACCTGTAAAAATCAACACCTAGCTTGCCTTGTATATCTTTATTTCTTTCTATTTCGTTGCTTATATTGTATTTCCTCTAAGGGAGATCGATTGATCCTCCCACATGCATAAATTATCATTGTAACCGACAGCCCCGTTGACCTATTTGTGGTCATTAGTGGACATTAATAAATTTATCTTTATCTTTATCTTATCTATTAAAGCCAGGAAGTAGTACAATGGGCGGGAGGTGCCTTGCTCTAGGTCCATCTGGGGTCGTATCGTCTATCACTATGATGGCGTGTAGTTAGAGGTCTTGTCTAACACATTCGAACTGGTCTCAAGGATATTGGTCGACCTCTTGGTGGGGGGGGGAGGTTGAGGAGAGACACAAGGTCTCACCACTTTATGATTTGGAATACTTTGAAGATCCCCATGTCTCTTGCTGCCTTGATATGGCGGGGCAACAAAAAAATTTGAGGTGATTCTCTGGGAGTCTCTTGGTGGGGAGCAGGGTGTGCAAGAATTGGGATTTGTGCCTAAGTATCTCAGTGTTGAAGAGAGGGCTGGGCATCTTTGATCGCAATACCATAAAAAAGGAGAAAGGGAGCTGCCTATGTCCCTATACAGGCAATGGTATCTCCCTCTGATTTTATAGTAGAAGGGACACTTGAAAATGAAGTGCATCTTTGTCTTTGGATTTTGAAGGTGGCACATCTACTAGATCCCATTTGATTGGTGGTGATCAGTTTCCACCCGGAGTCTGTGAGAATCAACTCGAGCTGGCCTAAAGCGATCCTGGGTGAATGCATCTAGTGTCTGTATGTGTATGGGGAATAGACGATGATGCCATCACGTAACTCCGAGAACATTGGGTTAGTTAGAGTTTGTGATAAATGATGTGAAGTTACCCAAGGAGCTTTCCTTCTTCAGCTAGACACTCCTTTTTTATACTTTTGTTATAATTAATTTTCTTGAGCTAATAGAAATTTTCTCATTGCTTGTCTAGAATTTGTAGCTCTGGTTTTGTAATTTCAGCAAGGAGAAAACTCATATCTAATGCTCAATATTCGGTGGATCAGTCTAAAATTCAGATCTGTGATGTGTCTTTCCCTGATCTATCATGGTTTCTATTTTAGAAAAGAAGCAATTTTCATTGGTATTTTGGGAGTTTTTCCATTTCAGATTTATTAGATCCTAGGAATCAGATCTGCATATTATGAATCGAAACTTTTAACGAAGGCACTAGCCAACCTAGTGGTAGATAATATAACCCAAGGCCTTTGTTGCCATACTACATGGGGCTGGGGGGAAAGGGGCACCCTTGTTGGATGGACTTAAAGAGCCCAATATCCTTTGGTTTGCTCCTGTTGATGGAAAGGGAGGCCAAGGCTTCTAAGAAAAGTGTGTAAGACAAAAGACTTAACAACTGTCAGTAAGAACTGTCCAAAACCCCGGGCTTTATGCATGGCCAAAATAAAGCACAACTTGACCTTGTCATAATCTTTCTCAAGGTTAAGAGGGCATCAAGCCTGAGGCATTTGGGCCACTCCATGCCTTCCCA
>LPNX010411962.1:560981-593402 GCA_001517045.1 Pseudotsuga menziesii | reverse complement strand
GATTATTAAAATCCTAAAGTTTCCATGATGGTGTTTATTAATATTAATGAATCTTTATTATTAGTCAATTTTTATTTTAGATGATTATTGATGTGCCTAAGATGGGCACATCAATAATCATGGGCTTCTAATTAACAACCGAAAAATAACAATAAACAATGCATTGAAGTTGGGCACTAACTATGCCTCTAACTAACTGCCCATAAATATTAATAAACAATGTAACAACTGGCTAGAAGTGTATGCTCTTCTCTCCAGGGTCGTTGGCTGAGCTGGCAGTGGGTTTGTTTTCTAAGTTCTTCCTTGGATACACTTCTCTTCCTGGGATGTTGTACATGTCCTTTATGTCAAATCCAGAAGATGTTTATAGCTGTAAATTACAAACCATGAAGAACATAGATGGTTGAAAAATCAAATCTGCAATTTACATAAGTATTGGATAGCCGAAAACTTCATTAGTATGCATAAGGTGAAGTTGTTGTACATACCATAGCCTTACCACAAGTCTAGTACAATCCACTAGCTCTCCAAAACCCTAGCTAGAGAAAACCAAGAAAACCCTAGCTCAACTAAGGAGCTCCAACATGCATGAATCACTCACGAAAGTCCTCCAAGGCAAGACATCTCCTCCTCTTCTTGTTCTTCACCAAATACACTCGCGGGTTTCATCTCAAACTGTAATCTTATTTCTCCAAGGGATGAAATCCTAACCCTAGTCTTCAAGATGCTCCAAGAAGATAAAGAAACCCTAGTGACTCAGAGAGAGAGAGAGAGAGCAATAGAATATACAAGAGAGAGAGAAGGGTGATCATCACCAATGCCTTCTTCAGAAGAGTAAACCGATCACCAAACCAAGATGTCCTCTCCAAACTTGATTAATCCTAGGGTTTCCTCATGAAATTTAGTGACTTCCTCTAAGAAGCTAAGTACAAAGAAGAGATTTCAATGATGATGGTGAATGAGGAATCTCTCCTTCCTCTATAAATGGGATGTAAGGGAGACCAACAATATAGTGTGGATCCAAGCCCTTAAAGTTACAAGCAACCTCCAACAAATAGTTGTAGCCTACACAAGTGAGGGGCTCCACTCCAAGAGTACACATGCCATGTTCCAAGGTGATGTCATACATAATAAAGGATCCAAGATGATGTCGCTACATAAGGTGTGTCCACACTCTTTTGTCACAAGCCCAAATGAATTCCATCCCTCCTAAGCCAAGTACTTCACTACATTGACTCCCCTTGCATGAACATTGTTGCAACCTAGGCATCCTCGAGCCAATTCCATGCCTCGTTACAGGATTCCAAGCTTTCCCTTATTGTCAAGGGCTTGATACCCTCCTCCAAGATGCACCATGTCCCTCCTCCCAAGTAGATTGTTCTCCAAGCAAGTGAACATCTCCATGTGGCCATCATGAACGATGTTCCCGAAGTTGTCAGGAGAACTTGAATGCCTTAGGGAGGAATGCCAAGCAAGCAAGCAACTGAGGTCAAGCTATCTCCATTGTACAAATCCATCATAGACCATCTCCATGTGTCAATCCATCTCAAACCGTACATGGGTGTGTTGTACTTACCAAATGATTAGAAAACCAAGGAATGATAGCAGTTTGGAAATCTTGCATGTCTTTGCATTCAACTTCATTATTTGTGAGATAAGATTGTAGGACACTTTTTTTGAAAATTAAAGGTCTGTTTCTGACAGGATAATGGTATGCCCTAGAATTTTCTCGTCTTTAAAGGTTTGAAAGTTAATGCTTTACCCAACTTTTGAAAACAAATGCTATGGATGACAATTCAGATAGCTTGCTTTGCAGGATAAAGACCCATTTCTGAAAGAAAAATGTGTGTTAAGTTTCCCATTGTCTTTGAGCACTTGAGTGGGCGTAATGGTTAAGAACATGTGTCATCTCCCTGGAGGTCACAGGTTCAAAACCGGCGGGGGTAGGGTTGCTCATTGACCTGTTGTGACAAGGCTTGAAGGGTAGGCGACCCCTGGGATAGAGGCTCACCCCGGTGGGCTTCGGGACGTCTTGGCTCCTGCTAAGTCACAAGTTATTGGTATATCTGGCTTGCAGGCTGTTGGACATACTCTTGGGAGGTTGCTGTTCCCATGGTTAAGAAAAAAGTTTCCCATTGTCTTTTGATAATGGATGCTTTATTAACTTGTGAAAAGGGTATCTATGGATGAGAATTGCTAGATGGCTCAGATAGTTGGAAATTCAGCAGATAAATATATGCTTTATATGCTTTTCAGAATCTATCTTTTGGAACTTACATTTGATTGCTTAAATTGGTCTTTGGATGATTGGATTTAATATTCTGATTAATGAGAACTTCATATAGCTGAATTATATAATTTTTGGTTCTTTAAACTTCATATAGCTGAATTAGAAAATTGAAACTTTATCTCATTTTGAGACTAACATCTTATTTTGTGGTTTCCAGTTCAAATGGCGGCTTGTAAAGAAAGCTTCACAAGTTTTCTTTTTGCATTTTGCTCTCAAGAAACGGGCAATTATTGAGGAGTTTCATGAGAAGCAGGAGCAGGCAAGTCTTATTAGTTTGTGCTATTGTGAGGAAGAGATTGTCAGTTCATAGAGAATAGATTACAGTGAAAGATTAATTTAGGTGTTTGTGAGGATTACAAAGAAAAAAAGAAAAAAGTTATGTTAATGTCCATGAATGACCAAGAATGATAAATGTGACTTGGGATTTACAACATACAGAATGAAAGCAAAGTGATGGTAATATAAGCATATAGGTTAAATGTCTCATCTAAAAAAAATACAGATCCCTATTTTGATTCTCTAATTAGTAATAGCTATAGGGCTTTGCTATTTTTGTTATACAGAATGAAAGCGAAGTGATGCTTAAGGCATATCTGTTGTAATATAAGCATATAGGTTAAATGTATCATCTAAAATAAATACAGATCCCTATTTTGATTCTCTAATTAGTAATAGCTATAGGGCTTTGATATTTTTGTTATTGAATTCTTTGGCTTTGACTTATGATGCCCAGTTTAAAGGTCGGATTGAAATGTCATTATCCCTGGGCTTTTATCTTGTACTTTATTGCATAAACTTTTAAAGCTTACAGCTCATTTAGTTTTTAGCCAATGACTTAAACCTTCTTCGTCTGTGCAGGTTAAAGAGTGGCTCCAGAGTATTGGCATTGGAGAGCACACAGATGTGGTAGAGGAAGGGCATGATGAAGATGAACATGATGAAGAACCGGTTTCTTCATACCAAGATGAAACCCATCCAAGTAAAAGCAGGTGCTTTTAGATTCTATTCTTGCTGAATACCAAGCTTTTAATTGAATTCCTGTGCTGCTGTGGATCCAACCCTGATTTATGTCACCTTTCTGGAAGTTGAAGCGTTTTTATTAGTGTTTACTTCTGTGCACATCTGCTCTGTAATTGACCGTCTGTTAGCTAAGAAGTTCAGAGTTACTCCTTGAATCAGATGATGTAAAGTTTCCTAAGAGTTCATGTTCTAGATGTTGTTAGCTGTTAAATGTTGGAAGAAAAATAATCTTAGTTTTGAACTTTATGTGGTCATAAGTGAGGCTTCCTGTCTTTTAAAGCATGAAAGAGAGCATGCACATCAGTCTAATATGGAGGCTGCAAAAATGCTTCCATTCTTATTTTTAAATTCTCACCCATGATAGGAGGGGAAGGTTCACATTGAGCCACCTTCGACATGATATGCTTAACCAAAGCACTGAATTAAAATAAGATGAGTGCTGCTGCAAACTTTGAACTCTTAAAAGTCTTCTTAATTCCTTCATCTTAGTGCTTTGTATTGTAAATTTTCCTTAGGCTGTCATTAGGGTGTATATCTGGATTTCAATATAATCCTCTTTTTCTTTGTTTGCTCCAGTATGGATATGTTTTTGAGCTTTTGTCAAAGGGTTGGAATATTAGAGCCTTTCTTAATGGAATTTGTTGCTTGCGATTTATTCTACTTGTTTATGCCATGGGATACGAGGGGAGGGTTGTCAACTTTGATTTGGCTTGTTTGTTTTGTTTTTATGCCCCACTTCTTTTTGTTCCATCCTCTGCTTATGTTACATGGGCATATTGTGTTTAATTGCCACCTAAGTTGATTGTTTTGTGTGTGAAATCTTGCTTCTTTCTTGCTGCTTTCACAGACTTTCAAGGCTGCATGGAGGTGACAGATTGGCACTTTTTGGCACAGAGATGTTCCCTCCATTGCAGCGTTGCCTGTCATTCGTCCAGCAATAGGACGCTTACAACATATATCTGATGGAGCTAAGTCCGCAATGCAAGGGTACCTGAATCACTTTCTCGACAATCTAGATATTGTGAATTCTAAGGAAGTAAGTTCAGTCACATTTCTCTCCTCTTTCACTGGACAAGAGTTTAATCACTTTGTTTTCTTTAATAATTGAGTTTCTTTTAATAATTGAGCAAATAATTAGTCAAAATTAATAGAGAGATAAATCATTAGAGTCCCTATGGGCACATCAAGTGTGGTTTTTCAAGGGTCCTTTTTCTGCTTTTGCAGAGGTTCTCACACCAATGAAAAGAACGGAATGCTTTTTTTAGATTGGAGTTTCTTATTTAACATAGGATTCACGATAGCTTTCTTTGCTGAAAAATTTAGGTATTATGGGTGTATAAGGGAAGAGTAAGTGGTACTCCATATGACTTTCCTAAATTGGGTGCTGGAATTAGGTTTTATGGATCTGTGTGTGTGTTCGTATGTATGTGTCCATTACAAGGAAGGAATTCCAAAGGAAAGAAATAAATCCATGTGCTTAGATTCAATTTAAATTATAAACAATTAGAAAAAAACCTACTTTTTATGAATTCCTTGTGTTTCCATGCTTCAAATATGGTAGAGAGCGACCAGGAATTTGAGTCTTCAAGCCTCAAATGCTGTCCATTGTGAAAATTTGCCAAGAATTGTGATAAATCTTCTCTACCCACTTAAAAAGCACATTGTTTGTGAAGTTTCAATCTGCAAGAAGAGATAATGTCAATGTAGTATCTCAAATGGAGAATATACATAGTAATGATTGTAGAAAAGCATCAGGCATTAGCAACGCTACCTAAAGTCCATGCACGAGAAGCAAATGGTCATAGCAGTCTACTCATAACAAATACCAGAATTTGACGATTTAGTAATGCATTGCCAATTAATTTTAAAATGCCCATGTAATATAATTGTGAGGTCGCATAAAAGAATGAGTTTGTGTAATATCCCACCCCAATGGGCAACAACTTTCTTTCACAGGCTGGAAATGTGGTTCAAAAGTTTCATCAAATATATGGATGTACGCTGCTGTAGATGACATAGCCTAACTCTCTCCAACTGAAAGTTATGTCTACCAGCACTGCTGTAGGTTGCTCTTGAATGATTTTGGTTTATAAATTTCGTCAAACAGTTACTTAAATTACTTGCTGCTGTAGGTGACCTTGGTTATGCTAGTTTACTGAGCTGTTTTTTCTAAGACTTTGGCATTGAATTTTTCATACATCAATTTGTAAGATTTAATCTTCACAAAATTTAGGCTTCAATCATAAATTAACAGCAGTCAAACTTCACTTACAACATTCAGAAAATGACGGTTCAGAACTGATATTTAAAGTTCAAACTGAGTACATGCCTGTTTAAATGGATGAGCAGCGCTTGAAACTTGACTGGTGTGTGCCTCAATGAGGATGTTGGTCCTTGAATATTGAATAAGATCCCTCTTCAATGCTGTAACAGACATCTACAATTTTTGGACTGATATTTAAAGATATATACATACTGTAGAAAATCCAGGATAGTGCACAAATGCTTCCTGTAGCTTTAAGTTTGCTTCCAATGCCATGGACTTGAATCCCATACGAGTAATGTCTAAAATAATGTGAAAGGAATGACCACGACCTCTTCAATACACAAGCAACTTCAAGTCATCACTAAAGAGGTAGACATGGCTCTCAGTTTCTGACAGAGAAGGTGATGACAGTCACAGAAATCACAAGATGCGTCCTTCTCTTACAAGTCTGGGAACGTCCCTCTCTTCAAACACTAAGCCCTGTCCAATAAGTGCACTCTCTTCGACGCTGGAAGCTGAGGTAAAGAGTGCACCCCCTCTCCATGATGAACGGCAAGTATAAATACGCCCTCCAAGAGATGAGCAGACGTAGCAAAGGAACAGTGCGGCTTCCTTCAACTGGATGATTTCTCCCTTCTACAAGTGCGCCCTACCTCTAAGGCCCTGGAGATTAATTAACTCTTCAGATCTGAGGAAAAATACTGAGTAAATGTAATGGCCATGAAAATCTCATGAGAAATCGTAGATGAATCCTCCTCAATAGATGGCTAGGGCAGATTGTCTCACTGCCGAAACACTTCTCCTCCTTGTCGGTTTTCATCCAAGAGAAGCTTTGCTCGAGAGCTCTTTTTCACAATTTGCAAATAGACCAGAATGAGAGAATGAGCTCTCATTTCCCTTTTTATAATTTCACTCTCCCTCTTTAGTGACTTTTCCACTTCCCTTGGCTTTTCTCCATTTAAAATTTAATAAAGTGACTTTATGGAGAAAAATCCCTCATTCCACCTTTAATTTTTAAATTGAGCACTTTATGACTTGACTTTAACTCTTCCGCTCAATTTGTCAGAAAGTGACTTTTATAGAGTCACTTTAATTAAAGTAATTACTAATGTCACTTTATAAAGTCTTTTGGGCCTCAGTGACATTAATAATTAATTAGTTCCCTTTTCATCGACTATAGCCTACGGGAACTGGATAGGCTAATGAGTCGCTCGTGGTGACTACTCGGAAAGGGACATTACAGTTTGCTTATGAGTACCACTTGCCACCCTAGGTGAAGATTCATCTGGTTTTCCATGTACGCTAGTTAATGAAGGCATTCTCCAGATCTGACAAGTGATGCCAGCTTTTGTGGATGTCTTTTGAGTTTGAGGAGTAAGTTCATGACTGGATAAGGAAACTTGATGAAAGATGCAGGAAACATCAGAATGAAAGATGAAGAAAAAATTAACAATTGTTTGAATGGTCAAACATCCTTTGGAAGAAGCAACACGGGAGTTAGCTACCTATGTTTGAGAAGTTGGTCCCATTAAACACAATGATTTTTGGAGGTGGGAATAGAGATGTTACAGTTTAGGTGAGACAGGTTCAAAATGACAGTTGAATTGGGAAAATCTATAATAATTAGTGAGGGACAGGAAATTAGCCTTACTTTAATTACCAAAGACTCTCAAGAATCAAAATAAGAAGAGCGAATTAAACATCAAAACATTAAAATGTCTCACATGTTATAGTTGACAAGTAGCAGATGTTGATTTGTGAAGGGTAAAGTGACTTATTTAAGCTTTATTCATTTTTTTTCCATCCTGGAATGGACTACACTTTGGATTTACTTCAGATTTGTTCCTGAACTATTACAGCTTGTGGAGGGAAAGTTCTTTCTTGCTTGATTTTGATATCTTTGCTTATGGTTTGGTTTATGTTTCAATAAACGGAATAGCTATCAATAATGTTTTAATTTATCTTTTGTCTATTCTTTTGCTGATTTATGAAAAAACACACCACCACTCCTTCCCACTTGTACACGTATACCCTGTGCCAGCTCAGTCGCTGGTTAAAAACTTAATTTAAAAAATGTTGTCCAAAATTTCACAATTTCCTCTGCACATCTCTCCCAGATGCCAGTAATGAGGCCCTGATACCATAGACTATTTTCAGCATACACATATACACAATGTTGTAGAGTGAAGGCAATGATGTTTTACTGTCTTCCAGTAATCTTCAAAAGATAGACATGCACAATCAAAATGTTTGGAGTGAGTGATGACTAATTTGTTGAGATTCACAAGAGAGCGAGGATCGAATGGAACCAGTTAGAAACCCTATTCTGCAATAAAGAGTGTAATTCAGCACTAGGGAAAAACTACTCTAGAGAGAGGAAACAAACCCTAGCATAAGTGTGCTAGAGAGAGAAGTAGCCCAAGCATGAGCGCGGTAGAGAGAGAAATAAACTTTGTGCAAGATAGTGCAACACTTTGATAGTGCCCTTAGGCATAAAAATTTATTGAAGATGGAAAATAATCCATTTGAATGAATATATTATATTACAAATGAGGGTTATATATGCACAACCCAAAGGGTAGGGTGCTCTCCCCAAGAGGGGCCGTGAGCCTACTTTGACTAGGTTGGCCCCAACCAAAACTAAATAAAATATATTGTCAGCCTTGATTGAAAGAGAAGCTTACAATATTCTCAAAGTCCCCCCTTAAGCTGAATAGGGGGCCACAGAGAAGAATGTGTTGGGGCACGATTGCCGTTAGACCACAACTTGTAGGCATTAATCTCTGCTAAGATCCACGAGAGAGGGTTAGCCTATGTTGTGAAACTCACAGGGAGTGCTGGACGCAAATGCCAACAATCTTCCCCCCAGAGTTACCCGGGTGAGTTTCAAATTTGAGACTTGCTGCTCTGATACCATTTGTTGGAGCATGGTTACCGTTAGACCAAAACCTGCAGGCGTTAATATCTGCTACAATCCCCAAAGTTAAGATCCATCAGAGGGGGTTAACCTATGTCGTGAAACTCATAGTGAGTGCTGGATGCAAATTCCAACAAAACGGTGAATACAAGTGAGGGTGAGTGTACAAATACGCTGCTCAATAGAAGGTCGGTTGTAACCAAAAAAAGAGTGGTGTATAAATAGCCAATTCAATAAAAGTTCGGCTGTAGCTGAAATGAGAGTGGGTATATAAATACCCATTTACAATATAAGGTCCCCTCTTAATCTGGACAAGTGGCCTCAAAGATAAGACATTATGTCACAAGTTTAACATTACCCCTTAATGCTGAACAAAATACATATAAAGAAGTCCCATGAATGCCATATCTCCCACACTGGCAGGATTCCACAAGACGGTGAAGGTGGCCTTTGAGAGAGCTTCATGAAGATGTCAACAATATGGTTTGTTGAGGGTACACAAATTGGCATAAGTTGTCTTTGAGAAGGTAGTTGCTGATTGTATTAGGGTAGGCCCAACTAGTTTTTTGCAGGATGCAATCCAAACAATTCATTAATATTTGTCTGCCTTGTCACTGTGCAAGCAGGAATATCATAATGTGGAAGAGAAAGATCCATTGAAGCATGTTGGGTTGTTGAAGGTACAAAGATCCACACAAGTTGTTCCTAAGAATGGAGCTACCAATTGTAGTGCATCCAGAATGCAGCAACATCATAAAGAGAAGATCCACTAAAACATGCTAAGAATAATCTACAGGTGAATCATGTATAAGAAGCAATGGAAAAGATCATGGTGGGTTGTGCATGGGAACTTCTTCAAGGCTAATATTTTTTTGTTCAATAACCTTGTGAGTGAAAGGATCATATAGACAATATGTTGGAATGTAGGCGTGTGTACTTTGATAAAAAATGTTGAAATGTGAAACTGATTGAGTCATATCTTGAACATCAAAAGGAAGCGGTTTCTTCATGTGGATCCACAGACCCTTGAGTCATATCTTGAACATCAAAAGGAAGCAGTTTCTCCATGTGGATCCACAGACCCTTGAATCATATACCTAGCCTCTTTTGGTTAGGCAAACATCCATCGAGTCCATAAGTTCAACAACAATGAAGAAGTCTCCATGAAGAGTTTTGAAGTTTCACCTTTATAGACCTAAGAGACAGAGAGGTACCAACTTTTCTTGAAAAATTTGCAGTGCTCTAGCCTTGAAGAAGGTTTAGACCCTAGCAAAAACCCTATAAAATGACATATTTGGATGGCCCCTTTAAATATTTCATTTCTCCCCCATCCTGGTTAGATATAAATGGGCGTAAGACAGATTGTTGAGATTGCATAAAAGAGAATAAGAACAAAGGTTGGGAAAGAATGAAATTGGATCAAACTAGGGAAAGCAACTACAAAAGCTGCTTTAGGACCACTTAGAGTTGAATTCCATGGTGTTAGACATTGAGAGCGGGGGTGAATCAGTGTAAAGCAATTTTAAAACTTATCTTAGCTTGTCACAATTGACTACCAATTCATCATTCTACCAATCTCATAATCATTTCATAAACATCTTTCACTTCATCATTCACATAGCATAAGCATTTAAATCATCAAGAACCATAACACAAAAGAACACAACACCATATAATTTTGTAATCTTTTTGTATTAGTTTTGATCCGGCTACAACCGTGAGGTAAAATCAGCACCTACTGATACAAAGAGCACCTACTCTTCATCCAGGACCCTGCCCATCATCTAGTCTGCTCTTATGTTGTTCAAGCATCAAGCTCATCATCATCAATAGATAAGCATCAAATAAGTGTACATCATCATAGGGCCTATATCATCTTAATTAGACTTCAACTATGCATACTATAGCAGACTTTCAACATCACTTCAAGGTATGCAACTTCATCATCATACAGAGCATCATCATCATGATATCAACATATCATCATCACCATAGGACTTACTTCAGTATTCATGGTTCACTTGGTTGAGTATTACATCTTCTGTAGATGACTTCAATCTAAATGGGTTTGCAAGAAGAGTACATCATCATACCTTACTCAAAACTGTGCTTGTCAATACTGTAGACTTGTTTATGCTGCAGCAGACTCCAAGGGCATTACTACCATCAAAACTCTATCACTTGTTCAAGCATCAAAGATTCAGTCTGAGAGAGGGCAGCAACATACAACTAGGGCTGTGTACATGCTTCAAAGGACTGTCATCATACACTATCAATCTCTGTCACATCAACATTCTGTCCATGTTCATTAGCATTCTGTTTATCCACATATTTCTTCAAACTGTCCATCAAGTACATCAGTCTGCATCCTTAATCAATTGCCTTCCATCCAACTTCTTTTCAAAAACAATTCTTCAACACCCCAGTACTCAAGCAACTAATGTTTATGAGTGGGTCTATAACTGCCCAGTCTCTTGTCAATCATCTTTGTTCTAATTCGAGAATTCTATCATAGTCATTCTAGTATTCTTGAGTGACCTTCCAACTCAACCTAGCAACTGACATGTTCCAAAACTTCAAGCAATAATGATATACAAAACAATCATACATATCAATCAGACTTTTGCCATACCTTTTCTCCAAGATCTTAACAAGTTTCACCCAATCATACAGAGCTATCAAATATGTTTACTGCAAACTGTTCATGCCAAATGTAGTCCTTAATTACTGTGCTCAATTCTTTCATAAGCTTTCATGCTAATTCATCAAGGAAGTCTTGTCATGGCAATAAGGTTTTGTTCAGAGATATCATGTCAAGATCAAAGGTGTGCATAATCACAAAGATTTGCCACTACTATTTGTCTGTTCATCATAGGTCTGCTTGTGCACATGTTAAGTTAGCAGTAGAATGCTGTTCAAGTCATCTCAAGTCTCTGCGTAAGTATTTGTACTCTGTAAAAAAAACGGGTCTGCAATTTACTCCAACTGCTGCCCATGAATCTTCTTCCACAGACCAGCGAAATCTCAGTCCACAACCCAGCAAAGGAGAAATAAAAATCAGTCTGAAATTATAAGTCACCACCGAAAAAAAAAAAAACTCAGTCCAAGCTGCTGCATCCACTATTAGATATGAGGGCTGTTCATGCATGGCATAGTTCACGAGTTAGGGCATACTTCAGTGCTAAAACACACTTTCAACTTGATGCTTGTATACTGAGATATATCTCTGAGGTTGTTCTTCTTTCTCTAAGAACTCAGAGATGTTACACCTGCAGATTCCTTCAAAGTCAGTCAGTCCATAGTCATACTGTAGCTACCTATGTCCAGAAGAAGATCGCAGAGAGACTTGTAGCAGTTTGAAGTTATGTTCTACTGTGGCCTGCGATTACCTCCATCAACTGTGGCTTTCATTCTTCAAGAGCTTGCATGTATTAGAAATATTTAGACCTGTGAGACGTGACTGAGATTAAACCATCAAATTTTAGCAAATATGAAAGAGTATACACTTGGTTCAGACTTCCTCCCAGTATCTTTGGCTTCCTTCACATGGATCAGACCTTTTGGCACTGAGGTCACCCAAAATCAGAGAGAGAGAGAAACTCTTTAAAAACTTGACTGAAGTCTGACTTGTGGCTGTCACAATCCACTGTAAAAACTTCACAATGCTACTGCAATCTCGGGTCTGTATATGGAAAAATTCCGGACTGCTCCAATTAAATTTGACTGCTGCAAAAATAATTCGTTGACTGCTCCTACTGCTACCTCAGTCAACCATCCGAAAAACACAGTGCATGCTGCCTCAGTCAACCATCCGAAAATCAGAGAGAAAAAGAACTCCAAAAGACTGCTCCTGCGTTTTCCTCAGTGGACTGCTCCCTACTGCGGCTGCCACAGACCTCCGAATTTACCTCAGAGCTATACAAATTTCACACCACAAAAATGAGGTCGTTTGTCTCTTATTTATATTGATTTTTCACTATATTTTGGGGCCGACCTACTATATATATGTTTATATATATATTAAAAATTGTCTGGGCCGACTTGTTGAAGTATGTATTCTTGCAAACATTTTCTGTGTTTAGGTGCAAGGACTTCTTCAAATGCAAGAGGCATGCCATCAAGTTTCATCAGGACATCATACCAAGTGTATGGGTCATATGGGTCAAGACATCAACAAACTATAAGTATGTGGGTTCAAGACCCAAGGTGCCATATACAAGAGCTTTAGGGACTCAAGCCCACCATCAATCATCATCAACAAGCAACCAAGTGTGTCCAAGTGTCCAAGTGCCATCATATAACCATGTATGTGGGTGCCAGACATTCTCATGCACTAGGATCATCTCCAAGGGTTCCATGACTCCATCAAGTCATCAATAACCATGCAAACAACTTGTGGGGTTGCCAAGCCTTCTCCTAAGGTACCATGACCCTATCATAACAACATCATAGCATGAATGACCACATAATGGGTCATTAATGCTTCTCTAACCCATCTAGGGTTTCTCCAACGTCCATCAGGGCTTCGGGACCATCTCTAGGGTCTTCAGCATCATCAGCAGGGTCTTCAACATCTTCAGCAAAGTGGTGGCATCAAAATCCAGTCTTGTGGGTATAGGGACCTTGTCAACTGGGTATAGGGTGCTTCAAGGCACAAACCCACTCTGTGAGGGGTCTCGGCACTGCAGGTGGGACTTGGTGGCATCAATGACATCCTGTGGGGCCATTGCAAGTCCATGTTGGCATCAATGACAATTTCATCAACACATGGCAGTGATCATCTCTTGGTCTTTGATAAAGGCAGCAATTTTTTTTATTTGACCCCTCCTTATTGTACCCAGGCCTAGGGAATAATGAATTTTTGGTGCTACATGGGAACTAGGCATGCTTTAATCCTTGTGCAGGAGCTACTGTACTCATTGCGTTTCTTGTATAACCACCTATTGGTTTCTCATGTGCAACAGTTCCCTTCACAATCATGTCTCCAAAGTGGGGACTTTTGATCAAAGGAAGCCCGAGTGTTTTCTGCAGCAACTACTGTGCTGTGAGGGCCAACATCAGTCCAAGAAAATTGGGAAGAAGATGTTATATTGTCTTCTCAAGAGCCAGAAAGATAGAAAATTGTCGGCTATATTCCTGGCTAAACTTCTCAGTGCAAAAGTCTAGCTGAAAATATTGAAATATTGAATTAATGGAAAAAATGCAGAAGAATGAAAAAATAAGTTTAATGAAAATCATCCCATCTCCATTTGTATTTTTCTCAACTAAGCAAAAATACCCTGGAAAAACTGGTATGCACTCTCGCTCTCTTATTTTCGTCTTATCTGAGTGTGAAATTATTCTAGATGGTAGGTACAAGTCCTTATATAAGTGTCCTAGAGATATGGAATTTCATTTCTTCTAGTTTATGTAATTAATGATCTTTCTTTTTTTTCTTTTCTTTTCTCTATTTTAATCCAGATCCTTTTCAATTCCTGTCGCAGATATGTCTGACACATATCTGATATAGGTCAATGGTTGGATGTGCTGCAGATATGGATGTATATGAATCCATCCCATATCTGACTGGTATCCTACCAAGATCTGGATTACATATGTATCAATTAGGATGACAATGGATACGTACCTGGTACCTTAGCATAATTCTTTAAAACTAATCAGACTTTATATAAGGATTTTTCCAATTGCTATTCTGGCAGGTGTGGTATTCGACTAGGGAGGGATTGTATTATCTTTTAATTTTGTTCCATTAAAATGTTTGAATTGTCAAATTTATGGATGATACTCTTAAGTACAATTTAAAGAGGAATATTTGGATTGCAGGTTTGCAAGTTCTTAGAAGTTTCCAAACTTTCCTTTATGCCGGAGTATGGGCCAAAGTTGAAAGAGGAGTTTGTCATGGTTAGGCATCTTCCAAAGATACACACAAAAGAGGAGTCAACAAAGTGTAACAACTGTTGGTGGCTCTGCTGTTGTTGCAATGAAAACTGGCAGAAGGTTTGCCATTTCTCCAAATTTCTGACTTGGCTAGCATCATTTATATTCTAAGAAGCATATGTGAATCTGTGGTTAATTAATTGGGAAGCTTAGAAAGATATAATATGAATATAAACTGCTGGATTTTCTGGTATCAGTTATGGGAAATACATTAGTTGGGAGGGGTAACTTTAAATTGTGTTAAAAATCACATGTAAGCATATGAGAGAGAGACAGGTAATACCTATTTTGTATGCTATGAATGTTAAACATGACAGCCTCCATGGTAAATACTTTCTTTTTTCTTGCTTTATAATATAAATATAGATCAATCCTATCCTTAAATGCATCTTTTTCTATCATGCTATTAAGTAAATATCATGAACCTCCATTTAGTCTACTTCAATTTCTTTTTCTTTTTATTGCAATTTGCAAGTTTGAGACAATGTTAAAACTTAAAGTTTAATTCGGTCCATGAAGAATGTCTTCTTTAGTTCAAAAATATTCAATTTGAATATGCGACATGCTTCAGGTGTGCTGTCCATTCAGAAAATGCCCGGCTATCAAAGATTTCTTTTTTTGTGAAATAGGGGAAACTGTCTATTTTGAAAATGCTTAGCCGTTGCATCTTTCTTTTGTGGTTAAAGAAGCTCATAGAAATAACCTTTTCTAAATTGTATTTTCTGTGTGATTTTATCAATGGATATTTTCTTTCTAAGAAATCCTTTTACAGTTCCTTTGTTTATGATTTGCATAATCAACAGTGGTTTTGAAGCTTTGTGCCCTGGCTGAACCTGACTTGAGCTCTGAATTGAAAGGACTGATTCAAACTTCTATTTAAAAAAAAAGTAAGAAAGAAAACACTGAAGAATTTCCAACACTTTTGGCAGCTTTGACTTCACGATTCTATATTCTTCAATATGATTTATCTTCATAGCATAATACAAATAGGTGGACACCATAATAGTCTATACTTTCTAGCAATTTCTTAGGCCACTTCATCAGATTGTTTATGCTATCTAAGGATTGAATCCTTTAATTTTTTTTATTGGAACAAATTTAGTTTTAAATCTATCAAGTGCATAGAAAATTATGGTGTTATAGTATAAAATGGGTAAATCTCTAGATGGCTGGACTGCCTCAGGACGATCACACCTTTCTTTCTGGTGCATAAATCTGATATCGGCTCTTAGTGGTTAGGTTGATAGCAACATCATTTCTGCTTCTAGTTCCGTGATGTTGAGGGTCTTATGCCCTTCGCCGACAAGCCATCCTATCTATCTAAGACTCCTGCGGGGATGCCCTCTCAGAGCTTGGTGTTACCACTCATGATGCATGGAGACTTGTACTAGTATTGAAGGCCTTTTTCAACAGGTTATTTGTGGATGGTTTGGTTGCAGTTTATAAATTATGATTGTATATTCTCTCATTGAGGATAACCTTTTATGACGCATCTATGCATATATTGATGCATGTTTCTTCATTGGAGAGCACTTTTAGTGGCATCGTCATAGTTCTCAAGGAATTTTCCACATTTTTTGAGGTGTAGTGGCACATATTTTGAGGGTGTCCTACTTTTAAGGGGTGGTTGTAACCACCTTTGCCCACTTTTGCACATATACCAAAGGGGCATTAAATGCATAAGCACTTCGACTCCACTTTTACACACATGCCAAGAAAGTGGCTGCGTTTATTGAAGAGCGCTCCATATCTTTTGGCACATATACCTAGAGTGCTCCATCTTGAGGCCTTGTGGACATTTATTGGTCATGTATGGGTCAACACTTGAGGCACATGGTTTGTAACTTTGTAGTGTTAAAATAATGTAACTTCAGAAGTTATTCTATTTGTATTATTGTTATTCCTCCATTCGGAGATGTTCTTGATGTAATTGGTCAATGATCATGTAAAAGTCATGAGGTAAAACCTCCGTTGTAAGTCGGGGCAATAGTATCCACAAAAGTATTTTATAAATATTATTTTGTGTCTTTCTAGGTAGGTCGACTGTAATTAGAGAACTTGGTCGACCTAATTAGGTAATTGAGTCACTCACCTGATGAATATAAATGGGTGAGGCACCTCCTTCATTTGTACACACTTTTCACTCAAGCAAGTTTGCTAGAGAGACAAGAACAAGTGCACTAGTGAGAGGAGGAGTTGTCTTGGGGTTTTACACTGTCTTGGTTGAGTTCTATATTGAGGAAGTATTGCTGGGTTTTCTCCCTTGTGGTTTCCCCAAGGAAAATCTCTGTGTTTTTTGTGTTTTTGTGCTTGTTGTTCTTTCAGTGATCCTACTCTTGTAAATTGTTTTAGAATAACCATTACTTGGATTATCCTTAAATTTACCAATGAAATCGAGACCCCATTTCTGAAAAGGGGCTTGGACTACTATTGGCTTCAAAGGTAATGTGGCAAGTTTCTGTTTTCTTGTGAATAGTTGACATTTCTGGCAATTACTAATGGAATTGTGCACATCAGTGAATAAGGTGGGCTGTAGTTTTAGCTGCAAAGTGGCCACCACAAAATCTTGAGTGGAATTCTTCTAAGAGTCTTTTAGACTCTTCTTCATCTACACACCTAAATATGAGACCATTTTGGTTTTTCTAGCCTAAACCATCTTGGATAAGACAATACTTAGTGGCTTGTAATCTTAACGACCTTCTTTTGTGGCCGACTAGGTGCTTTGGACAAGTTAGGTTGAGGAGATAGAAAACTATGTTTGAATACCACTACTGCTGTTGAACACGCTGAAGCTCTGCTGAATTGTCTGATGTTGATGAACCGCTTTGACAAATCATGCCTAAGGCTTGCTCATTTCCTTTTGTCGTCATTTTAGCAAGGCCTTGACCCTTGATCAATTTAGTGGGTTTAATCTCCAAGTCATTTTCCTGGATCTTTGATACCCACTTTCCTCATATACCAAGGCAATCTTGCTGAGACAGAATGCCCTTTACCGCTGAATGAGGAACATAACCGATTACTTTAGAGTACCCAATGTAAGTTTTGAAGTGTTTAAAGACTTAACAAGGGCATAGGCTTGTTTTTCCATTATAGTGTACTTTAACTCAGAATTCTGTAAGGATCTACTCATAAATGCGATAGGTTGTTCTTGACCCTTGCTATCCACTAATTTTGCCCTTAGTGGATTTCCAGTGAGCCGCCGAAGTCATAACAAGCCAGTTGTTCATTATCAGTGCTCAGAAGGTTTCGTGGTTCATCAAGGCCTTTTTTGGGCCTCTTTTTTGATAAAATGCATGCTTACAGCCCTTGGGGGCGTTGTAATAAATGCTCTAACACGACAAACCTTTTGTAAAGGACATGGCTTCCTAAGACTGGCTGATTATTCCAAGGTGTTTTTTCCTCAATTATGCAATGCTGAATAAGCGATGTATAATTTTGAGTTTTTCACTGCTCCTCCAAAGCTGGAATTTTTGTCTTGGTGGTTAGGCCTTAGAAGGTTATTAAAGTTGATGTGTCGATGTATATAAACGTGTTAGGAATTATTTGTGAGTCGTATGGACATGTACTAGGTCCCCCTAGACTTTCGTTCGATTCCGAGAAAAAATAAAATTTTCCGTTTTTTAAGCCATGTTTTAATGGTTTAAATGGAAAAATTCAAAATGTAAAAAAAGTATGATCTGGAGTTCGTTTTTGGCATGGTTGGGCTCATTTTCAAGCTCAGAGCAACATCTTTACTCCAGTGGCCACTTTCACTATGTTTTAGGCAGCTAAAACACCTTGGAAGGCATTATTTGGCTAACCGAGCACCAAAATGGCATTTAAATGCTAAATTATGAGAAAATGCACAAAAGTAAAAAATTCAAAAAAGTAAAAAAATAATATTTTAAAGGTGGGGATGACATGGAGGTGGGCCCCTCATGCCATGAGGCCCACTTCAAAGTATAGTGGAAATTAAACTTTGGTTTAAAGAGTGGTCATGATTTTTTTTAAAGGAGAGGATGACGTGAAGGCTCATGCTAGCGCTAGTGTGGACCCCTCTCCACATGAAATTTAAAATTAAAAGCCCATGGTATATTTTATTGGTATTATGTTTAAGGTAGCATATCGCATGGTTTCAAGAGATGTGGAGTGGGTTACGTCAAACCACTAGTGGAGCTCATGCTAGCATTTTATGGATGCGAATGGGGTGAGGGTGGACCCCTCCCCATCTGTTAAGTATATTTAATTATCTTATATACTTTGATTTTAACCCAAGTTTGGATCAAGCGACCTTTCATTTGATCCTTCACGTCAATGTCGTGCAACTTAGCTTGCAGAGAGGATTCGCACGTGTGGGAAGTTTGGTAGGATTTTTTGGGCGATGTGGCCCTTGGGCAGTGAGTTGGTAGAGGTGGCATTTACCTCTTGAGTTCCACTCCTGTTTAGCTCTGTTCAACTCAGTTACACTTAGGGTTGATCTTCAGTTAGTTGGTGCCCCCCCTGGGGTTGGGTTTTGTTATAAAAGCAAGGCCTTCTTCCTCATTTGGGATGGATGGAAGGAACCTCTGCCTATTGTAATGCTACTGCTATTTTGAATAATAAAGTTGAAGACTTTCGAGGTCTACCTTGTGTCATTTGAAGAATGCTATGCTAATGAGGTGATATTGTATTGTTTAAAATTGCTCTTGCTCAATTTGTGTTGATATATCTCTAGCTTGGAGGATCATTCATGATACGTAGAGTAAGCATTTACAGTTGTTAAGTTGCTTGCTTATGATTTGGATTTGAAAGATATAGGAGTAACTGACTATATTCAGTTATATTGAGGTTCTCTGAGTTTTTCTTCTTCAAACATACTAGATCTAATCCAATCTTTCCCAGGGTTGTTTTATAGTTTTGCAGGTCACAAATTCCAAAGGAAGCGTTGAACTAAGTTGTTTCTTCTCCTTCTTCGGCATCCTCTTTATAAGCTAATCTTTGTTGCAGGGACTCCAAAGCCATTAGCAAAGAATCAAGCAAGGGCTTGAAGTTTTCTTCCATCTCCTGAAAATCTAAACTCTTTCTTTCTAGTTACTTTTTTTGCTTGATAACAAGTAGATCCAAGACTTAAAGTTTATCATTTTATCTCTTGTTATATAGATCTAATAAATTTTCCAAGTTGACTTTATCAAAAGCTTAGATCTAGGCTTTTAGCTTTAGTACTTGAATTAGTATATTCTTTCTATCTTTCGACAAGTACTAAGTTTGTATTTTATTGACTAACCCACCAATTTACAAATACATAGCTTGCTGGTTTTTGCTTTTTCGTGACAGGTTCATTAGAAATGTTGTCGAAATTTTGAGGTTTCAGGCTGATCAAATCACCTCTAAATCCCCCTTCTTCATTCCTCTTCTCTGGAATGCTTTGTAGGCCTTTTTTATCACTTTCCAAGATCAAAAGGGAGCCCCAAACATCAAAGCATTGTAATAATTAATGAAGAGCAAGTGGGATAAACGCTCCCACACCCCCCACTTCCCCTATTTGGGGGAAGCCTGTATCGTCCATTGTCTATTTTCACACTTTATGTAACACCCTGGTTTTGACCCCGTTGCATTAATGTATATGATGTATATATTGTAATTAATCGTGGTGTGGAGCTAAAGGCAAAAGCCCCACCATTGATTTATCGTTTTATGTTCTAGCAATTAATTTCGTTGCTGAGGTATATTTCGTGCTAGTCGACACATTATAATTTTTGGCATCATATAAATATGCATTTTAATTAAAAACCCCAACCAGCTATGTCTATGCAACAAGTAATGAGATGGGGGCATGATTTTCCTAAGGAATAGGGAGGGAAAATATTTAAACCTTTGGGCCAATGGGGAAAAGCCAAATGTCAAAGGGAGAACCCATCAACCCCCAACTACCGATTTTGTCTTTTTTCCCCAATCATTAAATTCTGCCAGAATGTGGTTGAGTTAGTTATTGCATGGGGATGGGGAGAGTATGGGCAGCAATTTCGAATTTGGGGAAAACCCATTTTTGGGGAAAATCAATTTTGACTTTTGGGGCAAGCAAACACCCAAAAATGCATGCCATTTGCCCATACACCCACGTTCTTCATTTTTGCTCACGCATGGAAGCTTGGGAGTTGCTCTTAACTCCACGATTTTGCTGGTTGTGTGTTCTTCCGTCATGATTGGGACTCCTGGGCGTTTTCATCTTCATCATTCACCCATGTAGGGGGGTTCTCTCCAGTGGCTAGGAATTTTGTGGGTGTGAAATACGTTTTTGAGTTGCTGTGGGTGTGTTTTTCCCTTACGTGGGTAGTCATTCCTCATTCTCTTGAGCTGTGGATTCGTTTTTGGTAATGATATGTGGTTGGGTTCCTTTCCCCAACATTTCTGTTGCATTCCCCCAATCTTTATTAAGCTGAAAATCGTTTTTGTGTTCTCAGCACTGTAATTGTGATGTATGGAATTCGTTTTTGGCCATGTTAGGGCCAAAACGTCCTTGGGATACGTTTTGCTGTAGTGGGTTGTTCTTATTCTCCTTGGCAACAAGTTTTGTGGTTGAATTGTTTTCCTAAACCCAGGAATGGTGGATATTGCTGTGTGTGCAATTGGTCTTTGGACTGTGTAGGAGTGGGAAGGAGTTTGCTTAACAAACCTAGTGTTTTGTAGGAGCCTCATAGACAGAACTAGAGGGTTGGCTCTCTTCTCTACACCCCTTGAATAGCATTGGATGGGAATTCATGGCTTGAGGGACTGTGCAACAGAGAAGGGAATGATTCCTTGTGTTGGGTGTGTGTGGATGTCTTAGGAGTCAAGCTAGTTCTGGTGTAGGCATCCTTAGCTCTTCAATGATCCCACTAGCTTAGCAGACAATGCTTCCATCTCTTGATAATTTGATAAACCCAAACATGGTTTTGGAATGACTGAGTTTGACATATCTTTGGCTATGTGTGAGTCTGCTTAGTTTCCTTTTCCTTGGGGAAATCATGCCCAGCTCGGGGGTGGCAGTGTTGCTGAGAGATTAAGGAGCACACTGGCCTATGGTTGGGTGGAACGTTGCAACGACATAGCTGGTTGCGGGGGGAGCTTCATTTGAAGATAAGTATTCTTGTGTGATTACTCATGCAACTGTATTGCTTATGTGAATTATTATGAACATGCTAAAATATGTTGAATGCTTGAATTAAATGTAATTTATTCCGCTGACTGTTAATTCTTTAGGCATCTGCGTATCTTGGTTCAATGCATTTTATTTTACGTTTTATGGGGCTAAATGCCCGGGTAGATAGCAGTAATGGATAGCGTCCTCTTTGTCGGTCAGAGGGTCGGGGACGTTACACTTTACTTTGCTTTATACCTACACAATAAATTGTTAGAGTAGAATAGAAAGAGTTAACTTCATCTTTTGAAAAAATTTGCTAGATCTCAGTTTGCTAGTGTAGTTTTGTTTCACTTTTCAAGTATTTTTATCTCATATAAATTGTTAAAAGGAACCCAAAATCTCTTGAATCTCACTGAAAAGTGGATTAAGAGCACTCTCTATTGGAGAGGTTTTGTTTTGTCTTAGATTAGATTTCCTGTTTTCATATAAATTGCTAAATAAAAAAAACATAAAATATCTTGAATCTCACCGAAAGGTGGATCAAGAGTGCTCTTTGTCGGAGAGTTTGTTGTTTAATTTTCAGTTCATTTACTTTAACATTTTTTACCTTTTCCATAAATCTCTTGAATCTCTCCATAAGGCGGATCAAGAGTGCTCTCTGTCGGAGAGTTTTTCGATCGTTCTTGTTCACAACATTTAATGAAATTGGAATTTACATTTACTACACTGTGTATGCTCTACCCACTTGTGGGATACCCAGAAGCAGTTGTAGATTCTTTAATCTTCACATTTTAATCCACTTCAACAATAAATAAAACACTCTCCCAAGAAAACCAATGAAAATCCAGCGTTGATCGCTAATAATTGAAAGTGGGAAAATTATGCTTGGGAACGTGGGAACCATCGTACCGAGACCTTGAAAGCATAGTTAGGCTACATCCTTGTTGGTGTAGTGTTGAACTTTGCTTTAGAGAGTCTAGACAACCCACATGTTCTTGTATGGAACCACTTAGACTATTATTTGGACATATCTCTCGGTATATCTTGGAGATCCCCTTCCCTTTTAATAATCAACTTCACCCCGAAAATTTACAATAAAATTTACCAAGAACACTTGCAAAACGTTCTCAAACACACCCAAGATTTGTATCAAGCATCCCAAGCACTGCATTGACTCCATTTGACACTGGTCTTATAAATGATTCATTTGCTTATTATCTGTTTGGAGCACTTGTTTGATCTATTTTCATATCATGCTATGGATGCTTTACTTTTAAATTGTCATTATCAAGTGGTTGTGCATCTTTAATTATCTTGCAAGTACATACTTGTATCATAAAACTGTTATTGTAAATCTCTTTAAAAATCTCCTACAAAAGCACCTATCCTCATCATACACCAAAAAACTTTTTTAAAACACAAGAGCCTTAGAAACTCTTTGTAGGGTCTACCCCCTTGGCTTCGTTAGGAGTTTGCTTAAACGAAGGAGTTGGGATCAGGTGACAGCACCCGACTCTTTGCTTGCCCCCAAGGCCACACCTTTCCCACTTGGGAAACAACTTTCGAAATATTTCTGCTGATGGTGTGCGCATCGGTGGGCCACAACCCTCTTTGTTCTTTTGCAACAAAACTTCGGCAATTGTATCTTCCGAGGCAAATGAAAAAATTTGGAAGTCTTTAGAGTAGTTTGGGCTAGTCAAAACTAGGGACCTTTTTTTACAATCCTTTATACTTCTAAAGGCTTCTTTTACCTCTCTATCCCATTCAAACTTAGCATCTTTTTTAAGGAGCTTTTGCATAGGCTTCATCAATTCAATTAAGTTTGGTATGAATCTTCTTATAAAATTGATTTGGCCATTAAAAGACAGTAAGGCTTTCTTGTTATGGGGCAAAGGGAGTTTCTTTACAACTTCTACTCTTTCAGCGTCTATCTTCACACCATCTTTGGAAATAATGTGCCCAAGCAACTTTCCTTCATCTATCCCCAAAACTGACTTAGCAGGATATAAAGAAATACCAAACTTTCTACACCTTTTAAAAACCTTCCTGAGATGGCCTATATGATCAGATCTTTCGTTGGAAAATACTGTAAGGGCATCCTTAAATATTGAAACGTTCCCCAAGGTGAAGTGAAAGTGGTTTTGTGTTGATCTTCTTTTTTAAGAAGGACTTGATTATACCCTAAGAATCCGACTAGCATAGACATCATACTTGATCCAGTTACCCTTTGTAGTAATGTTTCCATATCTGGCAAGGGGTGATTATCCTTTATGCATGAGATATTCAAATTTCGGAAATCAATGCATATCCTCAATTGTCCATTCTTTTTTTTTACTACCACCAAGTTTGAGCACCATGATGAATGTCTTGTTGGCGCAATGATTCCTGCTACCAGCATTTTCTGTAGCTCCTGTTGGACCATAGGAGCTAACTTGGGGTTTATTCTTTTAATATTTTGTCGAAAGGGCTTGGTTTCCGGTTTCAGTGGAATTGTGTGATGAAATACATCCTCCCAATAAGCTTTTAATTCATCATATGTAAAAGCAAACACATCTCTAAATTCTTTTACCAACTCTACCAAGGTCTTTCTCTCTTTCTCAGAAGTTCCTTTTCCATTTTTTTTTCTTGGCTCTTCTTCAGTGCCAATGTTTTTCTATGTGGTTTCCTTCTTTTTGTATCTTGCCTATCAAAGGTTCTTTCCCATTCAACAACTTTCTTCGGCACAGGATTATTAGGTCGATCATCTTCCTCCTTGTAGGAATCTTTCTCATCTTGAAAGATGACTTGAAAGTCTGAAAATTGTTTCTTGTTGTTGATGGAGTTTATAATCTGTTTGTCATCTTTGAACATTTGCCAATGATTAAGGTTGTCTAAGACAGAAGGTCTGAAATTTATTTCAAATTTTCCATTCCCCTTTATCAACTCTTCAGTGAATTCTAATGTGGAAGTTGCTACAGCAAGCTTGTCTGCTTCATTGTTTTCTAACCGAGGCATTACTATGAGGTTTAAAGCACTAAAATATTCCATGGTGCCCCATACAACATTCCTATACTTTTTTAATCTTTCACTTTTACATGCAAATGAGTTCTTGACTTGGGAAACAATCAAGTCTGAATCACCTTTAATACTTAGCACACTAATGCCCATGTCTTTCGCAATGTAAAGCCCTGACAAAAGTGCTTCATATTCAGCCACGTTATTTGATGCATCAAATTCAAGTCTATAAGCAAAGTTAAACTTTTATTTGAGGGTGAAGTTAAGACAATCCATGTCCCTTTTCCTAACTTAGAGAAATCTCCACCAAAACTCATTCTCCATAGCTCATCAACCTCTTCGTCGTTAGCCTTTTCCCTTATGGTTATAAGGTAGTTTGCATAGATGGCATGGTTTCCAAGGCTATCCGTTTCATAGATGTATTCATTATCGAGCTCATCAAGGTGCTCAAAATGAAACTTCCTTTCCTTTTTCCCTATACAGTTTAACACATGTATCTTCAGAGGCTGGAGTCATGGCATAGGTCCAATCCATTTGGATAGATCCGCCAAGGGATGCAACCCATTTCCTTGACAACAACATTCCCCATATGTTAGGCACATTTATGACTACTATGTCCATGGTCACACCAGTGTCTGGGTATGCAGCTAATTTCACTGGAAAATTCAAAATTATACCCACGACATCAATTTCTCTCGAGTCCATGGCACATACATTTTGATATGGCCTTGTTATCCTTAGACCCATTTTCTCCATAACATCCTTGGTCATGATGTTAGATGATGAACCCGAATCAAGCATACAGTTGTGCAATAGCTTATCATTTGCAATCAACGAAATGTAGAAGGCAGGATGGTCTTCTTTGTTAGGATCCCTACTATGCAAAATAATAGGAGTATCTTCATTAAAGTTACTTTGTTTCCTAGCAGGACTTTCAACAGACTTGTTCATAACTGTTTCTTTTGGTTTGTTGGCTATTTTTTCCTTGGGCTTCTCAGTTACTTCTCTAGGATTTTCAATAATCTTTTACTTAGGTTCCTCTAAGGTTTTCATGAAAATATCTCTTTGACTAAGAATTTTCAGGATCTCAATTACTGGGAGATGAATTTTAACACTTGACAACCAATTGCCCAAATCAATATTCAGATCTATAGGAGGATAAATTTTTACCTTTGGTATATGTTGATTTGATTTGGTTGGGATCATACTCTTCCATGCCTTTGTACTTCTCAATAATCTGTTAAGGAGTACGTTTTTCACCAAAAATCCGTGTTGCATTATCCTTCTCGTGACTGTATTCCCTTGCTTGTTTCCATTTGTCTTTTGAGATAGGATGGACATGCCTTACATTGTTTATATAGTCAGGGTATCTTGGATAACCCACAAAATTACTTGTCTCCATCTGATCTTGTTCCATTATGTAACAAAATCTCGGGCAAATAGACTCCTCATGGAACTCTTCACAAGGTCTGCAATAGGGAGGAACCACATCAACCATCTTGTTTGATTCGAGTTGGTTTGGAGGTCTCTGCTCTTGGGGAGGATACTTCTTCTTCCATTCTTGATTTGGCCTTGGTTGAAAACTTCTTTGATTTTGACCAACGTGGTTCTTCTCTATGGCCATTAACCTATTTTGCATAGCATTCATTTGGGAAGTATGATTTACCACCATTTGTTTCATTAATTTTGTCATCTCCTTAATGGATTCCTTAGTCTGATCTTTGTTTTTTGGTTCAACTGCTTTTCCCTTGAAATCAGAGCCTAAGGGATTGTGAAGACAATTGCGTAGTTGTTTTTTTTAAAGTTTTTGTTGGTTGTTGAATGGCTTTATAGAGATGATGAGCATCAGATATGAAGATAGATTGGACGGGGCGTCCAACTACTTGCCTTCGAAGGTAAGGATAACCACTGTGCTCAAAGAATGGAAAATATGGAAGCTTACAACACTACTGTGACCAAGCCCACTGATAAAGATGGACTTGAAGAACATGAGATGCTTGAGGACAGGGCTTAAAGGGTTATTTCAGATGGGGTAAAAGATCATCTTATCCCTCATTAGGTTGAGAAAAAGACAACCAAAGATTTGTAGGATACTCTTAGCCAACTATTTGAAGCTAAAAACGAAGACAAAAAAATGGCATTCAGGGACAATCTACACAAAATTAAAATGACAAAGGATGACAATGTGACCGCCTACTTGACTATAGTTGCTCAAGTGAAAGATGAGTTAACTGTAGTGGGAGAGGTGTTCCTAGTTTCAGAGCTAATTCGTATAGCCCTAAAGGGAATTTCGAAGGAATGGGATGTGTTTGTCAAGCGCGTTGTTGGGAGAGAGAAGCTACTTAGCTAGAGTAGGTTGTGGGATGATTTTACGCGGGAGGAGATCAGGGAGGGATCTCGGAATAACCTGATAGGTGTTAACATAGAATAGAATGTTGCCCTCACTACCAAAGCCAAGAAGAAGAAGAAGAAGAAGAAGGACTTGAGCATAGACCGTTGTTTTTCATGCCACTAGTTTGGACATTATGCATCGAACAATCCAGAGAAGAAAGAAAAGAAGGATGTAGCAGCAATAACCTCAGTTGAGGAGTATGCTGCTTAGTTTGAGAAAGAATTCTCTTTGGCATCCTTTGATTCCAGTGTGGGTAGTTCTGCTTTTCATAATACCTAGATAGTTGACAGTGGGTTAATCAAGTGCATGGCTGGCATGTGGGGGGTATTTCAGAGTATTGCTGAAACATGTCCTAGGTATTTTGTGGAAACTGATATAGGTAGTCCTCAGGAAACAGTGAGGGGAGTTGGAACAGTGCATTTCCAACTGGAGCTTGATGAGTTTCTAGAGTGGATGGGGTCTTGTTTGTTCTAGAGATTAGAGGCAGTAAGCTCTCAGTATCAGCCGTGGATGATGATGGATTTGGGATGCTTGCAACATCTGGAAATTTATTCCTTTATCGTGTAGGAGATCCAGTTGGCACCACCATTTTACTTGCAGATAGGAGAGAGAGACTCTATATATTGCTGGGGGAGATTGTATAGGCAGGATCTGGTGGTTGGTTGTCCGAGTCAGAGTCCGAGGATCAGGCAGAACCTGCAGGTGTTCAGTTGATGCTTCCAGATGGAGAGAGTGAGTCTCTTCTGAGTACTGGCAGGAGGCTCAGCCAGTATGATGTTGATGAGCAGGTACAGAAGATAAGAGCAAAGTCTCAAAGTTCAGAGTTCATAGCGGTCTTCAGGGACATATATCTAGGCCAAATTCCAGAGTAGGAAGAAGCTGTAGCAGGGAACAGGAACCTAGGCGAAGGAGATACAGACATTGTAAGAAGGACCTCCCTCGTTAGGAGGGAGTGTTAGAAATAATAACTGTGGTGGTCTTCCTTGTGATTTTTTGGTGTGTTTGTCATGGGGGGGACTAAGTTGTTGTCCCTTGTCTTTTATTTATGTAAAGTGAGTTATGGAAATAAAGTGCTTTTATATTATGACTTTATGTTTGCAAAATCCTAAAAGTGCATTAAGTGCACATTTAATAAATACAAAATGTTTTTTATTTGTGCATTTAATCTGTACCTAAAGATTAGATTAATCTCATTCATTGGATGAGTTAGTTAAAGGAAGTTAGGGTTTTTCATACTATAAAAAGAGTTTAGGGAGAAAAGAGAACACACCAAGTTTGAGAGAGAGATCAGATTGAGAGAGAAAGGGCACAGATTTCAAGAAGAGACAAAGACACAGTTCCCAAGACAACCACAATAAAAAATTTGACAGTTTGTAAAACAGTTTGAAGGGGCATGCATTTTGAGGCAGTGGCTGAGTGTGGGTACGAATCTTGAGGGAGTTTGGAAGAATTATTTTTTGCTTAGAAATCTGTACAAGTCTGTACTGTTGTTGGCACATTTACCAAGGCAGAAAAGGGTTAAATCTGTAGTTGTTTTTTCTGACAGGCCGTACAGAGAGGTTGTACTGTGGAATGAATTTCAAGAGAGTTACTGGTTCCGTCTTTTGGCAAGTGTGGATAGTCTGAGTTGTTTTCTCTTGTCTGGCATGAATTTCAAGAAACTTACATTCAAGGGTGAAGATAAATCTGTCTTTGTATTTCTGAAAATGTAATTTTTGAATTGTGAAGTTCCAGTTTTGCTCTTGAATCAAAATCTCTCTGGGTTTGCCCCTAGTCATTGGACCTAAAAATCATTGTGTAAATGTGATAAATGTCTGCAGTTGGTTTGCTTAGCTAAAGTGTTTCAATTGGTTGCATCTTGAAGTTCGAGAAGTATTTGTGAATTTGAAATATCAGAATAGCTAAGTGTGAGAAAATACATAAAAGAGGTTTTTATTATTTTTGTCATAAAATCTTCATACTCAAGGTAAGGAATGTGGTGATTTGTCTCATTTAGCCAAAACTGTGATTTGGCTAAGGGAAATCATGCGGGCATACATCTAAAGTCTACGTGTAAACTTCGGTCTATTAATAAGGCAATCACTCTACTGCATGAAGTGCTCAAAATAGAATGTTATCTTAGGGCTAAGGTTTACAAGGGGCTTGTGCAAGTGGCTTGGATGTATTGCTTGTAGTTATCCTTGCTAATCATTTGGTTTGGATGAAGGTTACAAAAACCGAACCGGTGGTCGAACTAGTCGACCCTGAAAACTGGATCGGTGGTCGAACCAGTCAACCCTGAAAACCGGACCCGGACCGGAACTGGACCAAAACCGGTCCACCAAATATACAAAAAATACTTAAATTTTGAAAAATTATATATATATTCATGTGCAACCATGTGAATTCAAACCATGATACACAAATTTGCAAAAAGTGCTCTTGCTATGTGCCATACTGAGCACATTTCACTAGAACCTTCCCCACTCAACCAATTTTTAAATTTAAAAAAATAAAAAATAAAAAATACCCTCGTAAGTGTTGTTGTACAGTTATATATGGAACCGGTCAAAACCAGCTGGTTCCATATGGAACTGGCCATTTCCGGTTTGAGACACCAGTTTGACCCGGTGAGGCCCCAAAACTGGTCGAAATGACCGGTTTTACCGGTTCCGGTCCGGTTTTTGTAACACTGGTTTGGATAGTAGAAGGTGACTTGGAGCATCCAAGGAAAATCTGAAAGGGGTAAGTTAAGTGAAAGAAAAGGGTATAGATTGAAGCAATCATGCAGCCTCAAAAAACCAACAACAAATCCATCCATGGGGGCTTGTGGAGGCAATATCCTCCAAAGACTATATTGGTAGGAATGGGTATCAATGTTTATTGAATTTCGACTCACCCAATATCTGGACATTGTGATGGGAGAAGATACCTTTGAAGATGGAATTGATGCACAAAGGGTGAGCTCTAAACTTTTCTTCGATAATGGACTAGGGAACTGTGTGTTTGTGACAGATAATGTGTGGTAGCAAAAGGGTTCGTATTCTCTTTGTCTTGGCCTAGCTGGTTGGAGTAGGCTAGGACCCCTTGATCTCAGAGCCATAGACGATAGTGTGTTTCCATGGTGGATAGTGTGTTTGATGATTGTGTCCAATAGGCACATCTTGGACGATATATCTTGGAAGTGAATGTAGAGTCACTATCTCTCGAGCTAGGCAAAGGAATCACATCCCTTACATCCATTATTAAGTTGGGGCTAGAAAGCATGTCTCAAACTGAATTAAGTTCTTGTGAATTAAACTTGGAAGTGTGTTTGGTCATGGTGATATCAATCTTGACCCCTCAGAAGTAGAAGTGGTAGTTAGAGATGTTTTGCTGAAATATTTTGAAATCGTGACTTTAGTTTTACAAAGTTTGATTGTTAATTGGCGAATGCCACAAAAGTTGGCTAGAGCATTGATTTGTTTATGCAACCCATTGTGTGAGGAGGTTAGGAGGATCATGTCTTTGACAAACAAAATTAGGGAGATCAAGAGACGGTGTAAAAGACAACCATCCCCCTCCTCTATATGCTCCATCTCAAAGGATTCCAGTGCATGTGTTGCTGCCTAATTCACACTCTAAGGAACAGGAAAGTCACAACCTGCTATGTGTGTCCTTGGGTGCAAGCGAGAGCTGGGGACCAATGTCACCACAGTCTACCAACTCCTCCGTTTAGGCCAAATCCCAACAGAGCCAAGGGGGGTAGTCCCTACAGGAAAATATTCCTAAGTTTATTAACTATTAGTTAAAGGGATTTTTTATTAAGATTGTGAGGCTAAGACTTTATATTACCTAAGGAATGACAAGCATCATGCAAATGCAAAGATTTCCTTTTAATGACAAGCAGACCTTGAGATAAATGAAGACTAGTGCCTATTAACAAAATGGAGTCTAAAGATAAATTACAACTTTACAAATTTACAAGTAAAATTGAAATCTAAATTAATTAACCCACAGTTTAGGTGTTATCCCAATCAAACCAGGTTACAATATGGACAAATGAATACTATGAACAATATAAACAATAATGAATGAGAAGTTAAGCAGTATAAACAATATCCACAGATTCTCAGATGTTATGAACAGATTGAATAAACGGAACAATTATTAAGTTATTACCCAAAAAAATGTAGAAACAAGGAGAATCAATTGTGTTACACAAGATCTACAGATTACTAAACCATGTGATTACTTAATCAAATGAATTAAAGATACCACCACTAGAGTTTGCGAAACTGAAAGGAAGTGCTTGTAACTGAAAAGTGAAAAGCTTGCAGTGAAATAAAATGTGAAATTGCTTGCAGTAAAAACCTTGAACAGCAAGGCAAAGATAAATAACAGTGACCTGTGTTTGTAGGACGTTTTGCAATGTCTCTTGTAAATTTTAATAAATTTTATTAGAGTTTTTCCTCTTGAAGTTTAGTTTTCGAACCGGTGGTGTGACTACCCCAATCTAGTGTTTCTCAAGTCAAAGAAGGAATGCTGGTGCGCTCAACAAAGTGGGAGCAAAGCCCACCCGTAGCTCCTAGGTCAAACCCCAATGGCCCGGTGCTCAACAAGGAGGACGTAGAACGCCTAGAGACCCCCCACGGTCTTCTACCCAAAGTCGCCTCCGAGTCACTGTTTTTAATCAACAGGAAAAACAGCTAGATGGATGCCTATTAAACTAAGACTCCTCTATCCCCTGTCGTATCTCGTGAGTACCCCGAAGGGTGATAACCGAGTAGAGGAACAGGGGCTAGTGAAGTTGTTGTTGGTTAATTTTAAGGGTAAATTTTAATCTTGGTGATTAGCATGCAAGGTTAGTTTTAAACTATCAACAAGATCAACCAAACGGTGTCCCTTATGGGAGATGCTGGTACTTGATCTTGGACTGAAAAATAAAATGTGAGGGTTTGTAGCAGAAAAAAGAGTGTTATTTTAATTAAACTAAGCCCCCGCTTAACCTGCTTTTCATACTCAACTTGAAGTCCCTAAAGGGAGATGACAAGTGGATAGAGGATACACCGGATAGGTGGGTTGTATGATTACCCCTTTGACAGAAAATAGAACTTGAAAAGAAAATAGAACTAGCTAAAACAATAAACTAACCTCATAACAATCTCTGTAACAGAGATGGTGGTCTGTAACAGAGATGGTGGGTGAACAGGAAAATAAAACTGATTATCTTAATCACACAACAATCTTTGTAATAGAGATGGTGGTCTGTCACAGAGATAGGTGGGTAAACAGAAAAATAACTTGCAATAAAATAAATCTAAGCAGCTATCTCTACACTACTCATATACAGATTTACAGCAGAGAATACCCCAAAGAGAACTTCTCTTTTGGGGTTTACAATCCTTATAGAAGAGAGAGAAGAAGTGTAGTTTAGGGCCTCTTTTGGACCAAATTTTTCTGGGTTTTTTCTGGGCAATTTAGGGAAGCATAACCCCCTCTTTCTGTGCATAAACCTGCAAAAAACCAGCAACTTTACTTGCTGGAAATTACTGCAGACAACTAAAAT
>LPNX010411962.1:498176-560880 GCA_001517045.1 Pseudotsuga menziesii | reverse complement strand
AAGATTCAATACAACAATAGCAAGGCTTGGGCCAAATGCTTGAGAGAATATGAGAGGAGAATAAGGAAAGATTTCAGCAGCATAACAATAGCATGAGAGAAGTTGATGAAATGAGGGAGTGAGACCCCCATTATATAGTTGAGGAGCAACCCCAACCCCTTGAAGATCAACGGCCAAGATTAGATCTAGATCTAGATTAGATCTCCACCACTAGATCTAGGTATTTGACTTTGCACCCATCTCAACCATTCTACACCCTTAGATTACTTTTCAATCCATGGCTTAGGTGCTTGATCCATGTCTTCATGCATCTACACCCTTAGATCTAGGGTTTTGACCAAGTGCTCCTTTGAGATTAGTTTTGGGATTTAATGTGGGCCCAAGCTAGGCGCCCCTCTAGAGCTAGCGCCCTCCACCAAATATAGTGACGCCCTCTCTTATTGTAGCGCCCCTCTAAATCCATGTGACGCCTCCTCTAAATGTGTGACGTCTTCCTATTGTGGTAGCGCCCCACTAAAATGGGAGTTTTTTACATTGGCGCCCCCTTAAATTAGCCTTTTTCATGTTGATGCCCCACTTTAGTGAGGGTTTTAAACTATGACTTGGCTCCCAAGGCTAGCGCCTCCTCTTATTTGGCTTTAACTTTAGCCTTTTCCTCCAAAATAAACTTTTAACCTTTAGACTTAGGCTAAACATAATAATTCACCTTAGATTAAATTTTTTCAAAATAATTTTTTAAATTTTTTCCAATTTTGACTTAGGAAAAATTAAAAATAAACTTGAAAAAATTATATCTTGGCCATGGGGGGTGGAAAAATTTGAAATAAATTTTCCTAGACTTAACAACCCCCAAACAAAATTACCATGGCATTATTTGATTTTTTCCTTCAAAATCAAATAATATGAATTTTTAACTTAGGGAAATTAATTAATTCCCTAGGGAAAATAGACCCTGCTTAGCTAGAAATGGTCTATCTCCTCAACCCCTTATCAGAATGACATGGGACTCGAAGCAGTGGCTTAGGGGGTTTCATAGCAATTTACCTTGCATTCATAGCCCATATTACAAAATGCCAGTGCTTGAGCAATTACATTATTACATCAAAACTTAGTTAATTAACCACCAAGGGGTGAAATTAATTAACTAGAAAATAAATAAAAATACAACAACATAACGAAACTTCGCAAGACTCTACACAAATGTCTAGCATGGTCATGAATAACATTTTGAAGCCTTAGCCACCTCATGGACTTGACTGTTAGAACGTCCGTCACCACTTTGGAGGATTTTGAGTGAAAAACCTAACAAATTAAAATCGTTTAAACAACAAGATTAATTGGAAAGGGAAAAAACACTCGATGAGGGGACTTCCCTAACATCCAGTTCCATGGTGTGGCATCCATATCATATGACCCATACTAGCACATAAAATTACATTAATTTTCCCACGCAGGGGAGCGGACATTTCGTTTTACAAAGGGGCAATTGCCCTGCAGAAGTGAAAAAATCCTCAGATTTTTCCAAGGTACAATTTGTACAATTATGTACATCTTCATGTACATGAAGTTGCCACCTAGTCGAAATAGTTGGGCAACATCTGGCTCCAACTAGGGGACATGTGTTCGATCATCGGAGAGCGCATGAGAACTCTAGAATCCTGCAACCACAAATTTCTCACCAATAACCAACATAAGACCTCCAGCAAAAACCAATAAATAAACAATAAACAATATAAATAAATGAAATTGCTATACAAAATGAAATAGACATACAATTACTTACATCAATGAAATAATACAAAACTTTTAAAGAAATGCAAGGGAAAAGGGTTAGAGATACGTTACAAAGGGTGGCCCTTTGGACACCATGTTGACTCTATGTGTAATAAAACTTGAGCTGTTGACCATTCCTTGGAATGTTCAATGGCTCACCATCCAAGTGACTCAGGTTGAAAGAATTTGGACTTGCAACTGATCTGATCACATAAGGGCCTAACCATAGGTTGTCAAATTTCCCATGCTTCCCTAGCTTTTCTCTGCCTTTGTCCCATAGGACAACTGTATCCCCTACTTTGAAGTCTCTCTGTCTCGCTGACTTGTCAAAGGCTCTCTTTGTCTTTACTTGACTTCTGAAGTTCTGATCATAAGATTGTCTCCTTATTTCATCCAGCTCTACTAGCTGATTTATTCTGATTTGAAGTGCAGACTCTTCTATGTCAAACTCTCGGAGCAACTGATACACTGGCAGGGTAAGGTGAACTGGTAGCTGTGCTTCTACACCATATACCAACTCAAAGGACTCTTGCCTGTAGATGCTTTCTTTGTTATTCTATCAGCCCATAAAGCATGTTTTATTTTACTGTCCCAAGACCTTTTGTTTTCCCCAACAATTTTCTTGACTATGGTCATTAGATTTTTGTTACTAGACTCTGCCTGACCATTTCCTTGAGGATAATAATATGATGCATGAGATAAAACTATGCCATACTTCAAACAAAATGCAGACATTTCTGCTGAACAAAAGGCCTTAGCATTATCTGTTACTATCTTTGAAGGCACTCCAAATCTTGTTATTATCCTATCTTCAAGAAAATCCATGATTACTTTTTCATTTGCAGTTTTAGTGGGAATGGCCTCTACCCATTTAGTAAAGTAATTTGTAGCTGTTATAATCCATGAAAACCCATTACTTGAATTATCTTTAAACTTCCCTATGAAGTCTAATCCCCACTGCTGAAAATGTGCTTCTACAGCAACTGGCTGAAGGGGAAGGGCAACCAACTTTTGTTTTCCAGTGAATAATTGACAAGGCTCACATTTCCTCACAAACTGATGCACATCTGAAAATATGGTGGGCCAATAATATCCAGCTCTAAGAATCTTATGGGTGGTGGTTCTAGCAGCAAAGTGACCACCACAAAAACCATTATGAAAGTCATCCATTAGTTTTTTAGATTCATTCTCGTCCACACATCTAAGGATAATCCCATCTGGATTTCTCCATCCTAAACCATCCAAAATTTTTATTAACACTTTTAAAAACGAATTAAATTGAATAATTAAAGAATTAGATTTAAAAATATTTTAATTAATGTCAAGACCAAGGACAAAAGACTTGTCCCCGGCAACGTCGACAAAGATGTTGCCGCCTAATTCACACTTTAAGACACAGGAAAGTCACAACCTGCTATGTGTGTCCTTGGGGGCAAGCGAGAGCTGGGGACCACTGTCACCACAGTCCACAACTCCTCCGTTTAGGCAAGATCCCAACAGAGCCAAGGGGGGAAGTCCCTACGGAAGACTAAGCTCCAGATTTATTAATTAATTACAAATTAATTAAAGGGATCTTTTATTAAGATTGAGGCTAAGGTTTTGAAAGATGACAATCAAACCAATGCAAGATGCAATATTTAAATGACAGTCAATCCTTTTATTTATAACCAGTGCCTAAAGAATGGAGTCAGAGAATGCACTTTCAATGGATGCAGTCTAAGTTAATTATTCCACATGTTAGGTTGTCTAACAAATGAGATGAATAAACAAACAAATGATACAATAATGAATCAAGATATCTAAGCAATATACAGATGATTTAAATTTATCAGTATAAACAAATCAAGTAAAATAGTTACAGTTTAAACAAATATGAACCGGATTTACAAGTTATAGACGAGATAGCAGAAGGAAAATGCCTTAAATGAAATTTATCAAATCAACAGTAAATGAAAAATGGAAAGACTTTTAAGTTGAATTACTTGAAGCAGTTAAAGAAATGTTAAGCATTCACCACATAAACAATTGCAGAACTGAAAGTAAATGAAACTGAAAAGAGACTGAAAGTAAAGTGTTGGAGTGCAATGCTGGAGTGGAGGTGTGCTAAAATGAAAAAATGTTATAGAACCGGTTTTGCAATGTCTCTTGGTTTATTTTAGGTAGATTTTATTAAGGTTTTTCCTCTTGAAATTTAGTTTTCGAACCGGTGGTGTGACTACCCCAATCTAGTATTTCTCAAGTCAAAGAGGGAATGCTGTTGCGCTCAACAAAGTGGGAGCAAAGCCCACCCATAGCTCACAGGTCAAACCCCAATGCCCTGGTGCTCAACAAGGGGGACGTAGAACGCCTAGAGACCACCCATGGTCTTCTACCCCAAGTCGCCTTCGAGGGCACTGTTTTTAATTAACTGGAAAAACAGCTAGATGGATGCCTATTAAACTAAGACTTCTCTATCCCCTGTCGTATCTTGTGAGTACCCCGAAGGGTGATAACCGAGTAGAGGAACAGAGGCTAGTGAAGTTGTTGTTGGTTAATTTTAGAGGGTAAATTTTAGTCTTGATGATTAGCATACAAGGTTTATTTTAAACTATCAACAAGATCAACCAAGCGGTATCCCTTATGGGAGGTGCTGGTACTTGATCTTGGACTGAAAAATAAAATGTGTTGATTGTAGCAGAAAAAAGAAAGTTGTTTTAACTCAGCTAAGCCCCCACTTCTCCTGCTTTTCATATCCAACTTGAAGTCCCTAAAGGGAGATGACAAGTGGACAGAGGATACACCGGATAGGTGGGATGTATGGTTACCCCTTTAACAGAAAATTAAAATTTATTGAAACTTGAAGGAAACTGTAACTAGCTAAAGCAATGCCTAACCGCACAACAATCTCTGTGACAGAGATGGTGGTCTGTCACAGAGATAGTGGGTAAACAGAAAATAAAACTAGTTATCCTAACCTCACAACAATCTCTGTTACAGAGATGGTGGTCTGTAACGGAGATAGGTGGGAAACAGAAGTAAAAGAGACTTAAAATAACCTCACTTCAATCTCTGTTACAGAGATGGTGGTCTGTAACAGAGATAGGTGGGTAGACAGAAATAAAACTAGTTATCTACTTCCTACTCTATTTCCTAATCTATTTACATATAGATTACAGGTGCTTTATAAATTTTGCAGAATACCCCAAGAGAAATTCTCGTTGGGGTTTACAAATATCAGAAAAGAAGAGAGAGAGGTGAGGGTTTGAACCCTTTTTGGAAACGGTTGAAGGTTGAGGTATTTCTGGGCCAATTTGGGTAGCACCTCCCCTTCACCTGTGTAAAACCTGTCACAAACCAGCAAGCTTTGTCCGCTGGAAATCACAGAAAAACTCAAAGAAATTGTCAGAAAAAATTAGTACCAAAAAATCACTAATTTACAGCAAAAATCTGAGTGAAAAGATAACAGAAATATGATGTTTGGAGGGCTGAAAACTGAGTTTCCAGCCACCTAAATGATGTTAAAACAGTAAATCTGAAGCATTTAACTAATATACTAAGGGTTAGGGCCTTAAAACCAAGGTTTTTATCACTATACAATGATAAAATATTAAAAACTGAGTTTTAAAACCCTTGTAAGCAAATGTGCGAAAATGGAAAACAGAAATATAACCAATGGAGAAAATGCTCCTTCGTTCTAGATCCCTGCAAATAAACTTATGAGAGCTGCAAAATGTAAGCAAAGAGGTGAGCACAAAAATAAATCCTACAAAATACTTTGTAGAATCTTACTAATCTACTCACAAATGCAGATAGAAATACTTCTACCTACAAGTCTCTCCACAAAATACTTTGTGGAGAGCTATCTAAGCTAATACAAATGCAAATCAAATAAATATAAAGCAAGTTACCTCACAAAAGAAGCATGAAATGTAGAAGAGAGACACCAAGAATTCCTCCAAAGATTACTTGTATTAAGCCCAACTAGGGCAAGAACATTACGATAGCCAAAGAAGCTTGAGAGAATACGAGAGGAGAATATGGAATAATTTCAGCAGCATAACAATAGCCTGAGCGAAGTCCATAAATGAGGGAGTGAGACCCTCATTATATAGTTGAGGAAGACCCCAACCCCTTGAAGATCAATGGCCAAGATTAGATCTCCACCACTAGATCTAGGTATTTGACTTTGCATCCTCCTCAATCATTCTCCACCCTTAGATTACTTTTCAATCCATGGCTTAGGTGCTTGATCCATGTCTTAATGATTTTACACCCTTGGATGTAGGGTTTTAACTAATATACTAAAGGTTAGGGCCTTAAAAACCAAGGTTTTTATCACTATACAATGATAAAAACTGAGTTTTAAAACCCTTGTAAGCAAATGTGCGAAAATGGAAAACAGAAATATAACCAATGGAGAAAATGCTTCTTTGTTCTAGATCCCTGCAAATAAACTTATGAGAGCTGCAAAATGTAAGCAAAGAGGTGAGCACAAAAATAAATCCTACAGAATACTTTGTAGAATCTTACTAATCTACTCACAAATGCAGATAGAAATACTTCTACCTACAAGTCTCTCCACAAAATACTTTGTGGAGAGCTATCTAAGCTAATACAAATGCAAATCAAATAAATATAAAGCAAGTTACCTCACAAAAGAAGCATGAAATGTAGAAGAGAGACACCAAGAATTCCTCCAAAGATTACTTGTATTAAGCCCAACTAGGGCAAGAACATTACGATAGCCAAAGAAGCTTGAGAGAATACGAGAGGAGAATATGGAATAATTTCAGCAGCATAACAATAGCCTGAGCGAAGTCCCTAAATGAGGGAGTGAGACCCTCATTATATAGTTGAGGAAGACCCCAACCCCTTGAAGATCAATGGCCAAGATTAGATCTAGATCTAGATTAGATCTCCACCACTAGATCTAGGTATTTGACTTTGCATCCTCCTCAATCATTCTCCACCCTTAGATTACTTTTCAATCCATGGCCTAGGTGCTTGATCCATGTCTTAATGATTTTACACCCTTGGATGTAGGGTTTTGACCAAATGTTCACCTTAGATCTGCCTTTAGGGTTTATTGTGGGCCCATAGGCTAGGCGCCTCCTCTAGATTTAGCGCCTTGCTCCAAGTGTGGGCAGCCTCTCCAAAAGTAGCGCCCCTCTATTCATGTGACGCCGTCCTCCATATTTAGCGCCCCCTCCAAGTGTGGGCGTCTTCCTCTAAATGTGGCGCTCTCCAAATGTGGTAGTGCCCCTTATTTCATGTGACGTCCTCCTAAAGATTGACGCCCCCTTTTATTTGGTGGCTTCTCTTATTGCTGGCGCCCTTCTCTATATTTATGCCCCACTAAAATGGTTAGCGCCTCCACATTTGGTAGCGCCTCCTCTAGATAGGCACCCCCATCTTTAGCTAGGCGCCTCCCCTTTATTGCTAGCGCCCTCCTTCAATGGGTAGCGCCCTTCTTAATTGGTAGCACCTCTATCTTTAGCAAGGCGTCTTCATATTTGGTGGCTTTTTACCCTAGCGCCTCCCTTTGGGCCCTTTTACATGCAAGCGCCATCTTTAGTGAGGGTTCTCCACTTGAAATGACTCTAAACTTGGCCTTGACTTTGGCCTTTTGCTCCAAAATGAAGATTTAACCTTTAGACTTAGGCTAAAATTTTTAAATCACCTTAGATTTAATTTTTCAATTTAATTTTTAAATTTTTCCAATTTTGACTTAGGAAAAATTAAAAATAACTTGAAAAAATTATATCTTGGCCATGGGGGGGGTGGAAAAATTTGAAATAATTTTTCCTAGGCTTAGCAACCCCCAAACAAAATTACCATGGCATTATTTGATTTTTTCCTTCAAAATCAAATAATATGAATTTTTGACTTAGGGAAATTAATTAATTCCCTAGGAAAAATAGACCTTGCTTAGCCAAAAATGGTCTATCTTCTCAACCACCTGTCTGAATGACATGGGACTCGAAGCAGTGGCTTAGGGGGTTTCATAGCAATTTACCTTGCATTCATAGCCCCTATTACAAAGTGCCAGTGCTTGAGTAATTACATTATTACATCAAAACCTAGTTAATTAACCACCAAGGGGTGAAATTAATTAACTGGAAAAAATTAATAAAAATACAACAACATAACAAAACTCCGCAAGACTCTATACAAATGTCTAGCATGGTCATGAATATCATTTTGAAGCCTTAGCCACCTCATGGACTTGACTGTTAGAACGCCCGTCACCACTTTGGAGGATTTTGAGTGAAAAACCAAACCAATTAAAATCGTTTACACAACAAGATTAATTGAAAAGAGAAAAAACACTCGATGAGGGGACTTCCCTAACAACCAGTTCCATGGTGTGGCATCCATATCATATGACCCACACTAGCACATATAATTACATTAATTTTTCCACGCAGGGGAGCGGACATTTCGTTTTACAAAGGGGCAATTGCCCTGCAGAAGTGAAAAATCCTCAGATTCTTCCAAGGTACAATTTTTACAACTATGTACATCTTCATGTACATGAAGTTGCCACCTAGTCGAAATAGGTGGGCAACAATCAGTAAAGCTAGAGTTGAGCAGAATATTAATTAGGAACTATTCTACTTATAATGAATACTCAAAAATAGGAAGGGTCCTTTTGATACATAGAAATAATTCTTCACTTAACTAATTACAGATTTCTTATAACCTTGTGACATAACTCATGGCCAACTTTATGATAAAGTGTATCATCAAATAAAATAATAAGAGTGATTCCAAGATTCTATCAACGAGTTGGCATTAACCACAATGTAATACAAGACCAATTTGGGTTTTACACTTTTTCTTGAATATGCTCTATAACATTTTAAATCAACGAGCAGTTTCATTCATATTATGCATATATCATAGGCTATTCTCTTCAGTGACATTTAGTGAAGGCTCGTGTGAATGTTTTTAATCTCTTAAACATGTAGAAAGATGGCTGATATGAGTGCTTATCTATATTGTCTATTAATAGATGTTTTATGGTACACCACTGCACCACTGCATAAGTAGAGAGTTTAGCAGAACTCCTGTTGCTGCTTTCATCTTTCATCCATATATATATTGCACCTATTACCTCCCAATCCCTTACTACTGACGATAAAGTCCTAAAGCACAAGTTAGGCCTTGGAGGAACTAAGAGGGGCTACCCATTGTCACCAAAGTAGCACCTTCTCTCACTTTAGGTCAGCACTCCGCTGGCAGAAGGGGGGGGTATCCCTAAAATAGGATTGCTAATTATGCAATTAAGGATTTAGGTGAAATGTAGGATTAATTTTAGCAAAACATAAATTCTAATATAAATTTTATGAATAAGGCGATGGGTGGACCAAGACTAGTGCCAATCCATTGGGCAAGTGGAGTCAAAGGATAAAACTAGGAGGGCTCTTTTTATGTGATTAGGAAGCATGCATCTAGAGTGAAGAGCCTACAACAAAAACTTCTTGTGAAAATCCAAATTAAGGAGAGATTTCAAACATGCATGAGGGTGTATTAACTAACCGACAATGTAAATGTAGGCCAGCTCTTAATTAGGAAGAAAGATACATGTTGACATTTCCAGCAATAAACACATATTTTAAAGGGGGAATAAACTTCTTCTAAACAAGGAACAATGTTACCTGGATTATAGCCCTTCACAACACATTTGTTGCAAGAAATTTCAGCATTAGTCTTCAACAATTTAAGTCCCAAAACACTGTGCCTCGAAGAAAAACCCTTCACTTTCATTTTCTTCAAAATATTCAACTTAGTTCAAAGTGTTTATCTCGTCAAATCAAACCATGAAAATACAATGGAGAGAGCAAAGACTTTTTCAAGAAAATATATTTGAGCTCTATCTCCTCTACAATCAAATATCAATTAGTGGAATCTTGATCCACCACAATTTCCAAGACAAATACAAGGAAAAGGCTAAATTATTACAAAATGGGCTCTCCACGGCAAAATGCCCTCATAAAATAATAATATGTGGTCCTAATGAATGGGGTGCCACAAGTCTTCTCCTTGTGCAAAACGCCCTTCATGATGAGGCCCTTTTGACCAAGCAAATTAAATCTTTATGCCACCTATCCTCTTCCTCCATGTAGCACTTGTCAAGAAATTCCTTCAATAACCATCCTCCAATAAAATATAATATTTGCCAAGGAAAATAGAAGGGGTGCTCTCAAAAATGGGTGAAAATATGCCAAGCGTGCTCTCAATAATGAAGGTCCTCTCTAAGAAGTCCACTTTGATTAACAAATGATGTAAAATATTCAAGGAATAGGTGCCCACTTGAGAAGTGTGCAAGGAATATTTTGGACCACATTGACTAAGCCTTCAATAAAATAATCCATGAGAAGAGATGTGCCCTTGAAGAGTGTGCAATGGTATCACATTGACCAAGCCAAGATAATATTAAATAGTCCATGGAGTGCCATGCCCTTGATAAATGTACCAAGGTAGTTATTCTACTTGGATCTAGGATTGCCAAACAAATAAAATAATTCTCCCAAAGTTGAGCACTCTAGGTAGACGCACCAAAGTAACTATATCTCCTTAATAAATGTGCCAAAATGGAAGCATTCTCCTAGATGAGGTAGTTAACCACCTTGAGATGCTAAAACAATGCCAAAGATAGCAAAAATAGTTAGGGCATTTTCTTTACTGCAACAACCAATGTGTCCCTAAAGAAATACCATAGAAGTGTGTGCAAGAAGGTCCAATCTGGTTGTTATAGCAGCCTCCAAGAGGTACGACCTAGAAGCATGTGTAGGCATAGATCCACATACAAGGGCCACAGAACTCCTCAAACCATAAACCTTCGACCTAGAAGAATGTGCATGAGAAGTGGAACATCCTCCAATTCAAGCAAAGTGACCTCAAACCACATATCATGATGTGAACTCAAACCACACGTCATGATGTGAACTCATAACAAATCGTGGGCAAGAGAACAAGTGCACCCTAGAAAATGTGCAATGAGGAGGTTTGACCATATATAACCATAAATGCCACCAAAGAATGAGGGCACCCTAGGAGAAGGTGCACATGTGGAGTGCTCCTCAAGAAGATATCTCATCCATTCAAATAAACCATGACAAATCTCTAGGTAAGTGCCATAGGAGAGAGTGCCAAAGGGTGTAGAAACTCAAAAAGTCATACTCAACACTTGGGACCCCCTAAGATGATAGGTGCTCCCCTCCAACATGTGCAAGAACCGATGTGAATATATGACGTGCTAGGAAAACCAATGTATCACCTCAATGACAAATTAAATCAAATAATGAGACATAATACTTGGGGAAAACCCTTAGTCATGGGTTTGCCTCTCAATGCATGTGCTAAGGGTCAACAAATGAATAATCAAGCATGCAAGTCTCCAACATTAGAATGATGGTGCCACCAAGGTGATATTCTTAAAGGACTATTTTTCTAAGCACCAACCGACAGGTTGTCTCCAAAGCCAAAATTCTCCAAACATAGCCTACTTGGACTGTTTCTTTAACCTGGAACAATCCTCATAAATACCAGGGGTAACAGTACCTAATACTTTTAGCTGTATCGAAGATGTTTATAATTTCTAGTTATCCTTTCTTTGTTTTAAAGTTCTGTTTCGATGCATGCTTAACACACTTTATCTAATAGAAATTGCTAACAGTTTTCATATCGTGTGTAGGTATGGGCTGTGCTAAAACCTGGGTTCCTGGCATTTTTGGCAGATCCCTTTGATGCCACTCTTTTGGATATTATTGTCTTTGATGTTCTTTCTCCTTCGGATGGAAATGGAGAAGGCCAGATACTTCTAGCGAAACTGACCAAGGAGCGTAATCCTTTGCGTTTTGGATATACGGTAAACATCGGGTTTTATTTGGTGCTGATAGTGCAACTTTTAGATGTAAATATTCAGATGCTGATGCAGGAATCCGTTTTTTTTCTAGTTTTTCTAGTGCATTCAATTTGAGTTAAGATTGCTTGGAATTATGTTGTATTGTGAAGGAGGAACATGTTAGTGCAATTAATGTTTATGGTCATTCTTGGTAAATAGGAGTTTAATTTACATAAATAAGAGTACATTAAAGTATTTTGATGTAATAAATAAATTAATGGAAAGGCATTTTATAACCTCTTTCCCTCTTCACTTGTATAGATTTAAGAAGACCTATTCTATCTTAATTGAACTAATATTTGATGGTTTTTTCTTTCTTCTCATCTACCTTGATTTTCTGATATAACACCTATAGATAATGAAGCAGATTGAAGCTTTTTCATTGTAGATCCTTGGTCCATGCATGCTAACAAATGGCTGTATCGTAACCTTTAAGGGCTTCATTATTCTGTGTACTGTGTTGTCTGTAATGACGCATCAAGATTAATAACTTCCAACTTCTTTATAGAGATTCTTCTTCATGATTAGGTGACAAATTGTACTTGGGATATTCTCGAGATCTAGAAAATGTGTCCAATTTTTTTTTTCAATCTTTAAAGCATGCATAGGTCTTTGTTTATTTGAGGCATGTTACTTTGTGATTTTGAGTGAAGATAACTCATAACATAGGTGATTGCTTTTTGGTAAAACATGAATTTTAAGATAGTTTCTTTGTTTAATGGAAACATTCAGATCTTTTAGTTCAACATCTCTTTGGAGTTTGTGGAATCTTGGTGAAAATATTAAGAGATGTTATAGTTTATTACAACTGCAACCTATTGCTTATGCTGGAAGGAGCTACTAACAATAACAATGTAGCAACTTTGCTATCTAGCTCATTTGCTTATATTTTATGTCTGTCACCATATATTGTCTTTCAATAATTTTGTTTTGCTTTCCATGGAAAATTTAGAATTATAATGTAAGCAATTTCTTCGTAGACCAAATGTTGGAGTATTAACAATCCAATAATGTGTAGGTGACATTAAAGTTTTATTATTTATAATGGTCATTTTGTATGTTAATTGTTATAGACAGAGCTGTTCGATAACTATATAAACATGCAATTTAAATATGAGACAGGAAAGAGATCCATTTAGGATAAAAATCTAAAATATATATTTGTAACAATGAATATGATGATTTAAGAGAGCTCTCATGAAAGTATAAGTACATGTTGACTGATCACGAGATTGAAGGGTTATAACTTATGACCCTTTCTGCTTAGTTATTATTATTATTATTATTTCTGACTGAAACGTTTAAATTTTTCTATTAAAAAAGTGCTGCAACCTCAAAAGGGAGTGCTGGCCTATTACTAATTGTTCAGATATTGTCCCAATTTCCATCAAAGAAACTGCAGAAAGTATTGTTTTATCCTTCACAATGGAAAAACATAAAACCCTGGTGGTGTATACCTAGAACAATGGCCTAATAGCAAAATTACTCTGCAAAACATAAATAAATCCTGGATTTAATCAAAGGCATGCTCACTATAGGATTTATTCTGTTGTTCCTTCGAGAGGGGCTTGATTTGCTGTTCCATGGATTCTATCTCCACATTGTCAGGTATTCGTTGGACTGATTCTTCTTCTTTTATTCCCCCAGGAGCAGCACCAATTGGCATTCTTTGGTGAGAAACTGCAGATTGTGAGCTCCTTGCTCGGCTTATTATTAGTTGATGTAGCATGCCTCACTTTGCCTCTTATTTCACAATTTCCCTCTTTTGCTGAATAACAATTTCCGGAAACTTTGCATGGTCAATATTCTGGGTTTCCTCCCGTGTTGTTTCTGTTTTCCAAAGTGTAGATGGCTGTTTGATTGTATAGACTATCATGTTTCCTCAAGACCTTAGAATATCCAAAATCTTACAAAAGTCACATCGACTATAGTGGTTATAGTCCACCATGATCAAAGATTCGTAAACTTCTTCAAGGAAAAGATGTTAGTCCCACTTGGTCTATTCCCTACTCAACTTGATTACACTGCCCACGACAGAATGCCTGGATTCCATGCTGAGTCCCAAAGCTACAACTAAGAATTGAAGGAGTTTTCAGACCACAAAGCTAAGCTTCAGATTTCTAAGGGAAAAACAAAAAATAAAGGGAATTTTTTAAGGGTTTTTGGATGGTGGTTTGGGAAAAGATTAGTGCCTTCAACCATGAGCTAATGTGATCATGATGACAGATCTCAATGGGCTGTTATATATAGTTTTCTAGTGCGGAAATCATCGAAAAAGATCATGCCAAAGATAGCCTAGAAGGGTTTAAATGCAAACGTTCTCCAAGTAAGGGTCACCCTAGGGCATATACCTTTAGCTAGGCATCTAGCATATATTCCAACAAATATGAGACAGTACCTGCAATTATTCTCAAAAGATGCAAACTATAAGCATTCTGTTATTTAACAAAACATTAAAGAAAGGAAAGAGATTTTCATTCACTTCCTTTCAAGCAGTAAATTTTACTCATTCGTGAACTAGATCTGTTAACCCTAGATTGAAAAATATTTGAGCATTACCTCCAAGCTTGAATCTATCATAATATATGCCTCATATTATACGTTAGGTCTCTAACTCACACCAATAGCTTAAGACAAAAGCCTAAAGGGAATTCAATTTGTCTGATTAACAACACTTTGCAAATGAGAGGGGAGCCTCTTAGATAAAGTTTTGGATCAACAAACCCTTAAATAAAATAATGATAAATCTCTAGATCTATCCTAGGGAGGAGTAAACAACAATTTCCTCTACTTGACATGGTCAATCAATACATAAAAAATGAGGTGGTTGTGCCACTTGTTACCCCCATTTTGCATGGGTGTTCACATGTGATTTTCATCACATTTTTCATTAGGGGTTATGTTGCCGCCTTTCACGCACTTGGGGGGTTAGCGCAGCAAAAATATTCAAGCTGCTAAGTGCGTCTTTGGGGGCAAGTCTCGAGTCAGGTGCTGTCAATTGAATTTGACTCCTCCGTTTAGGCCACTCCTAATGGAGCCAAAGGGGGTAGTCCCTAAAAAAGAGTTTCTAAGGCTCTTTGGTTTTTAGTTCGGTAAATGATGGACAAGATTTGTTTGTTAGGAGTTTTTATGGATGATAAAGTTAGAACTCAACAAGATATAGCAATATTTAAAAGATTCACTTCAACATCATAACATTTAACAATGACATTCACAATATGAAAGATATTGAAAGATATAATAATGATGTAGAATGACCAGTGCCAATGGTGTTACACAAGATTGAGTGTTACTGAAAGAATGGAAATGTTTTGCTGTGTATCTTGGTTCGTTTTAAATTATAAGTGTATTAGATGAGTGAATTAAAGAGGGAAGGGAACTCCAGATATACCTGATGGTATGAGGAGCGTGTCCAGATTTTGAGAAGAGTGGCTTCCCACGGGAGAATGTGGGCTAGATGGGGTCGTGCAGGGAGTGTTCAATACTACACCAACAAGGATGTAGCCTAACAAGAACCCACGGTCACTTTCTAGTTGTTCCCGCTTTCACTGAAGAATTTTCCCACTGTTCCTCAGGTTTGTTATGCTGGATTTTCATTATGTTTTAAGGGTTGTAAATTTTATCAATATGGGTTGATTAATTAGGTGTGAGGGATTAATGAACGCACAATACCGCTTTTGATATCCCCAATCATCAGACTAAGTTGTGAGGGGTAGAGCATACACGGTAGAGGAAAACGTTCATTTCGATTAATGAAAGAAAATAAGAAGGTACAACTCTTCAAGGACAGATTGTGTGCTTGTGTTGCAAGATAGTCAAAGGAATGTAATTCCAAACATAACGTAAACAAGACAAAGATGAGTTATCTATCTAATTACTACAGCCAAGAATCTCTTTTAGGTCTTAAGACCGTACGACCGTACTCGGGAGAGCAAGGCTAAGTTACTATCCGATTTTGTGAGAAAGAAAAGATGAAACTTTACAATGAAATGATTGATCTATTTTATTGCAAAAAGCAAAAAAATGAAACTACTTTAATACTGTGCGGTTATAAAGCAAATAAATGGTCAAATACAGGCTTCCCCCAAATGGGGGAAGGAAGGTGTGGGAGTCGTAATCCCACTAGTTCTTTTATTATATTTACTGACAATGCTTAAAGGATAAAGAAATTCCTTTTGACCCTTGAAAATGGGTCAAAAAGGCTTACAAACTTGCTGAGGGAAGAAGAGGAATGAAGGAGGGGGATGGTAGATGGATCGTGGGTACTCCGGATGGCAAAAAACTTGATTTTTCGGCAGCACCTCCCTCTCTTTTTCCTCTGACCTGCTAAAAACCAGCAAGCTAATGAAGCAAAGATAGTGGGCTAATGCTTTAAAAGTACATAAAAATGTTACAACAATAAAATAGTAATAAATAGGTAACTATTCCTAATAGTAATTAATAATATTAAAATATAGTTTATGAAGAGAAGTGTCTCTTCAATATGTGATGGCCAAGCCATATTTAAGGCAACCATATCCATTGTAATTTATCATCCATTCAATTATTATACATTTATACATTTAATTATTTGAAGATGAAACATCTTCCTCTCTAGACCTGGATACATGTTGACTTAATCCGGATATGGATTATCCATTACACGAGATACGGTGTAACATTGGTATCAGAGCTATATGGCTCTTGGCCATTATTTGCACTTTGTGTAAATTTAGTTTTTAAGGTTTCCCTAAAATATAGGACATTGTCCAAAAAAAGAAAAAACGAAAACGTAAAAAAAAGAAAAAAAAGAAAAAAAAGGTAAAGAAAAGAAAAGAAAGAAAAAAGTTAAAAAGAAAAGATAAAAGAAAAGAAAGTTAAAAAGGAAAAGATAAAGTAAAACCAACACATGGTTTTGCTTTCCAACTTCAACCCTGCACCCCCCCTCATTCCACGTAGCCCTACAAACAAAAACAATATTAAGAAAATAAATATTATTATAATAATATTAATATTATTATATAATATTTTAAAACTTATTAATCCACTTTTTAATAAAATATTTAAATATAATATTTTATATTTATTATTTTATTTCGACACATTAAATAATTATAATAATAATTATTAATTCATCAATTATTTCAAAGATATTAGTTGTCTTTTATTCCTCCATAAGTCAAAATAAACTTCCAAATACACACATTTGCATAGAAGGACCCAAGCTATGACGGAATTAAAAGACAAACTTGAGAAATTGGAGAACATCAAGGCCTTCGTTGCCAACCAAGAAAAATTCAGAGAAGAAACAAAAAATAACAAGGCACTTAAGAAAGAAATCAAAGAAGATGTTCTAGTACTAGGAAGAAAACATGACGTCAAAGTAGACATCATGCAGGAGAAACAAAAAGAGTTAGATGACAAGATGTGTGCGATGACACAGAACATAAGCACCATGGCACAGAACTTGAGCATCATGATGCGGAACCAGAATACCATAATGGAAATGTTACAAAAACTAAGGTCTAATACAAACCATATCAGTAACTCATTTATGTTGGACCACTATGTTAACAAAAATGAGAGTAACAAAATTGATCGAGACAATAAACAAGACAAAGAGACTAAATATTGTAGGGATGACTAAAATACCAATAATTTATTTGATAAGGATGAGCTCGACCAAGATCATAATGAGAGTCAAGCCAGTATCCTTGACAATAAGGACGATCCATACAATGACAAAAGCTGGATCCTATAGTATTCAAGGGAATCCAAGTCAAAGGAGTCAAATATCGTAGATTCATCTTCTACCTTAACTCTTCTACCACCCTAGAGAAACCTAAATGTAACACTATCAGGTGACTTCGAGTGTGAGAAGCCTCACAAAACGCCACTTCTCGAGATAACTCGTAAGGATAATAAAATGAAAACATTACGTGATGACATCCTAAGTATCATAGGACAAGCCACTTCTAAAACAAGGCTTGATATGGCCAGTCACAAAAATATTCCTTGTATTCATGTACAAGGAAAATGGGATAATAATAATAAACAAAATGGAGTACAAATTCAAGTTACAAATGAAATTATGACAAATTATTGCGTAAAGACCAAGCACATACCTAATACCAATTTTAAAAAAGACATAAAAGGAAGTAATGACATTGTTTCAACACAAAATGAGAATGAAAAGACGACAACAATAATCTAAGCTTTGATGACAAAGCTTTCCTAAGGGGAAGGCAATGTTACAATAATAAAATAGTAATAAATAGGTAACTATTCCTAATAGTAATTAATAATATTAAAATATAGTTTATGAAGAGAAGTGTCTCTTCAATATGTGATGGCCAAGCCATATTTAAGGCAACCATATCCATTGTAATTTATCATCCATTCAATTATTATACATTTATACATTTAATTATTTGAAGATGGAACATCTTCCTTCCTAGATCTGGATACAGGCTGACTTAATTCGGATACGGATTATCCATTACACCGGATACAGTGTAACAAAAAAATACACTAAAGTACTTGTAAAAATTGAAATTCTTTGGGACTTTTAAGTACGAAAGCAACTAGTGATTGAGATCTAATACTAGAGATAAAACTTGCAACTTTTAGATTTAAATTTATGCAAGTAATCAGGAATGATAAAACACTTTAGATTTGATTTTACTTGCGAGCATAAAGTAACCGAGAGAGAAAGAGACAATTTTAAGAAGGATAAGAAGAACTGCTCAAGTCTTGAATTTTTCTTGTGAGATTGGAAGGATCTTTGATGCGGGCAAGGAATGCTTATTTGTTCGTTTCAACCTATAATCCAAAGCAAATCAGTGCAACTGAGCTCAACCTTTCACTCGAGATGGTAATCTACACATTTTTTTTTGTAAGTTCAGGAGCTAATCTATTGAAATAAGGTAATAATACAGTGAAAAGTACAATTCAGAGGATTAGAAATAAGGTAATAATACAGTGAAAAGTACAATTCATAGGATTAGTTCTACATGCAGAAAGTAGCAAAAAAAGAAAAACAACCTTCCCCCGAGGGGAATTCAGACTTTAACAAACTAAGGGATCCTCCCTGTGAGAGGGAAAACAAATCATAGTAGCTTAAAAATTACAGAGTTTGAAAATATAAAACTGAAAAAACACTACTGTAATGAGCAGGGGAAACCGAACCCCCAGAAACTCAATCAAAAGAGAGAGTGCATAAACCATAAAACCTGGGCTATGGCTTTGAAGGTGGCTCTTCCTTAATTGGAGTCTCGAAGTCGAATCCTAGCTGAGAGCCTGGTTGGCCTTTCGCAGTGGAGATAGGTGGATTGGTAGAAGCTTGACCGTCATGATTGCCCGGACTCCCGCCATCGCTGTTGGTGGCTTCCTCGTTGCTGGAGGGGTTTCCCTTGATAGGAACAGACTCTGTTTTCCTGTAGTCCAATGCTAAGGGCGGTTTTACCATGTTTGGTGCTGGCCATAGTTCTCTGAGGGGGGGAGGTGGTTGCTCGATGTCCATGGGAGCAGCCGAGGGGTTTACGGAGGGCGCTGCTGATGGAGTGACTGAAGGAGCCGAAGGATTGAGCTAGGGGGTAGTGGGATGAAGGAGAAGTCGGGCTAGAAGGTTTTTTACGACCCAATAGTTGTGCCTGCGCTCAATGGTCCTATTAGGCGCTGAGTGAGATCCTGTAAGTTCATCTTCCTAGTTGTCGAATAGTAAATAGAGAGAGCCAGGGATTTCCAAGTCATAGCCTTTAGAGCTGGCTTTGGCGGTGAAGCTTGTAGCTCGCTGGTTAGAAGTGCCACGTCCTGCACGACCACGTCTGGGTGTAGCACGCTGTCTGGGACGTGGTTTGTTCAATTAACAATGCAAGGTAATGCAGCACCTGTGAGACGACAGAAGAATTGAGAGCGGGAGGTTGAGGTCTGTGGCGTTTTCCTGTTGCCTTCGTCATTGCAGGGTGGCCAATCTCCACAGGAATGAACAGAGGCGAGCAGATGGAGGGTGAAATGAAGAACATGCAACCCTTAACGAGGATCCAGTAGCACACTTCCATAGGAGCCATTAAGATGGCAATGATTTTGCAGATGTAGGCGTGGTACAGGATGACGATGGGAGGGTCGCATCCCATGAAGAACTTGAACCTCGCCCCGTGCAAGTGGAGGCCAGCCTGCGTCTATTTAATGGTAGGTGGGATGTGATGTCAATGGAGTGACGTCAAGGGACAACCGTGTGCCTCGACGATCACTCCTTGTGCCCCGACGATCACTCCTTGTTGTCCTTTCGACAGAGAGTCACCTGCATTCGTTGTGGTAATCTGCAGACTTATTAGGCTTGCACAAAACGAATTAGATCTGGTACACTCCACTGTTAGAAAACCAAAGGATCATGAAATATAACCGACTAAAGCATGAACTCTTATATCACTAATAGTAAGAAAGTAAATAATCAAACTGATTGCTACAAATGCTTATTCTACGTGCTACAGAGAGCCCTCTAAGCTAGACTATTAGTTATGCAAAGCAAAATAATTGAACAATATTACCTCACAAAGAAATTACCACATGCGCAACTTTCCACAGATCATGAGCCTCCAAAGCCTTTCAAATTTTATTCATAAACAACAATAACAATGATACAAGAGTATAGGTTCCTTGCTTCCTCCTGAATGAGGAAGAAAGCCTCGCTTTTATAGATAAATCAAGCCCAGGGGGGTACACCAATCAACTGAACATGAGAGGTGTTAATTAAGAGAAGGACATGGGAAGAGTGGAGTTCGTTGATGTTGAAGTGTAGTGAAACTTAAGAGGTAGATGCCAGCTCTCTAGAGGTGCGCCACCTCTGCCATAAAATCCCCATGAAACTATCCATCGCATGCCACATATCCAAGCGTGATCCTTCCATGAAGAATGGCACACTTTCAAACTTAAGATGGACTCGCTACCTTCCAAAACAATCCAAACATGATGTTTATCCTAAGTTTTACTCTCCTTGAACTCTATGAAGAGATCACCATTATTTTCCAAGTCACTTCATGCAAATAGAGCAATGCCACATAATCCAATGTGAGGGCCCATGAGGTGGGGTGTGTTTTCCATCAACAAATTGATTCGCTAGCTTCACATATTAATAAACAATGACGCCTTTATCCTAGGTTTAACTCGCCTTCCATCACAAAACAATTCGCCACCCTCTCTAAGTCATCACTTTTGACTCTCAACTGTTGATTTTTTAGTGTCATTTTGTCACTTTTTAGCATTTTTGGGGCATTTTGTCGTGTTGTTAGAGAAATAATGCCATATGAGCTAATTTAGTCACCCATGGCATGAGAAAAGTGGGTGTCGGGTAAAAAGGATGCTCTGATTGTGAAAATGAGCATCCCCACGCCAAAATCGGACTCCAGATCACACTTTTATTACATTTTGAATATTTCCAATTAAACCATTAAAAAATGGCTTGATTTTGCAGGAAAAATTATTTTTTTTGGAATTAAAAAAAAACCTAAGGGGGACCTAGCGTAATGTTCATATGACTCAAAAAGGTATCTAGCATGTTTATATACATCGAGGCATAGACTTTAATAACCTCCTGAGGGTCAGACACCCAATTAACTATTCTAGCGTTGGAGGAGCGGTGAAAAACTCAAAAATTATACATCGCTTACTCAACATTGCATAATTAACGAGGGAAAAGACACATTGGAATAAGAATTCAATGTCTAAGTCCTTGGAAAGCCAAGTCTGTTACAAAAAGTTGACCATGCTAGCAAACTTTATTACAACATCCCCAAGGGGTATGAACATGCATTTATTAAAAAAAACGGGAACACACTTGGTCTTGATGTAAACACGGACTTCTGAGCACTGGCAATGAACAATTGGTTTGTTCAATACTCCGGCGGCTCACTAGAAATCTCCTAAGTGCAACTTGGTGGATAACACGTTATAGGGTTACTTGATTATTTGATTTTATAGGTTTCTATGGTTTAGGAGTTTTCAGAAAAATAGTTAAATTTCAGCAAGGTGCAACGGAATAAGATCAGAAAAGAAGAAACTACCTGTGGATCTTACCTAGATAAGCTTGTAGAAGTCTGTAATAGTGACGATCCTAGCTATCCCGATCAATCCTGGAAGATCCCCGTGATTTCTATGGCATATGCAAGCTCCAAGCCATCAAAGCACCCCTTACCCTGCATGAGCAAACGTCAACCATATCAGATTTGCACATACAAAATAAAGAAACTGAATGCTACAAGACAGTAAAATGAAGTAATCATAGATCGCAATGAAACTAATGAAAACCCCCTGATCCAAGACAAAGAGAACCGAGCGAGTTGAGGTCCCCCTACAAAAACGCTTCAGCCAAAACGCCCTCCTGTAGACAAAACAATGATAGCCACAAAAAAAAATAGATCTCACGAGAATTTCCACGATGCTAGTAAGCTGAAGGCAAGCTAATCACCATTTGAGCACATCAGATGCAAAGCAAACCCAAAAAATTTCCATAGAAAAAGTCTTTCTATTATTCAGATTCAAGAGCCAAAGACCCCTTACAAATGAGAAGCTCTCTCCTTTAAATAAAAATGAGAGAACTTCAATCATAACCAAATCCTAACCACTTTCAAAACGAGTGGCTAATATTAAAAGATACAATGTTCTAATCAATGGTTGAGATGAGCTCAACATACAATACATGGATCAATATAATTATAATTTACCAAAGTAGACTTAAACCACCCAAATAAAGGTAACCCACTCAACAAGAAATAAATGAAAGCATATGGTGGGTCCAAGGAGTGTTTGACTAACTCCCTATGGGTGTCCCCATGTCACAATAAATAATATAACAATTTAAAATTTTGACTTTTGTGCCTTCTTGAGGAAATCGTGGGTCTCCCAAAAAGCCCCAGAAAATATATAAAATTTGCCCAAAAATAGGTGCGGGACCCATAAAATGCTGAAACCGCTGGAGAAGGTGTGGAAGACATCACTCTCATCATTGTGACTCACCCCATGCCATTTCTTTGCCTCAGTAGCCCAAATCGATTTCTTCAATAGCCATTTGATCATTTTTTAATCTGCCTCGGGAAACGTTATACAGCTAAAACAGCCTCCTAGGGTGCCAGCGTTGTCAAATTGAGCCCTCCAAGCTCTTTGGGATGGGGGTACAATGGTACAAACAAGTGGCTGCACCCCCCTATGCCCATACAATGCCCTAGGAGATCCAACTGAAACATCTCCCTGCTCAAACAAATCAATCTGTGAAGAAAAATTGCATTAGAAAAGCAGAATAAGCCTGATCACATCTGTAAGTGCCTGGAACTGGAAAGAAACTGTCTCATTGGACTCAGAGAGTCCCAATCCATCAAAGGTGTATACTCATACCCCTCATAGGTCTCTGTCTGATCATCAATCATAACCAATAAACAATATAACCATCTGTGAATAATCAGACACCAATAATAACTCAGAATAGATCAATTTGCTGCAAGTGTTAAGCGTTTAAACCATGCTCTACAACTCATTCACGTAACAAAATCAACAAGTAGCATTCGTTTCACTGGCGGTACATCAACAAATACTTATAAATATCAGGCTTTATTTATTATTACTTAGACTCAGACTTTCAAGACTACTTACTTCATAGCTGTAGTCATTTTGCTAGTGAAAGGTGAAAGGTGGAAATGACAAGGCTAAGGCAAAGGATGACCTCCTACTCAACATCATGACACTTTGGACAAGGAAAAGGGAGAACTCACTATAACCAATACTGGACAAACAACAACACAAAGAATGGCAGTGCCTCACAAATGGATGAGTTGTTTAGAGAGTGCTTATTCAACTTAGGCATCATGTCTACATCAATCTTGATCCAATTTCATTAGGATCACATTTTATTCTGTGGCCTTTTTGGCCTATATGAACCCTTTGGGACTTCACCAGTGCTCAAAAGCACAGCTAATCGCAGCTTTCATCCGGGCCATATTTATTTTTAACAAGGTCAGCAATTCTTTGATATAACATTTTTTAACCATTGCTTTTTGGACCTTTTCTTATACTCTTCAAGGAGTATTTTAGCATTTCATTGCTCTTGCCCTTTTTACATATGTTAAGAAACACAGTTTTACAATTTTCATTTTCCATGGGCGCATATTTAATATTTCAATAAAAGTAGTACATGAGCTTTCAGTTTTGGCCAACAACATCTCAAGTGACTAGGGGGGATTTTGCACAGTGCCAAACATCGGGACAACCGACTAGAATGATTTAGGCATACTATCCAACTCACCAAAGGCAAGTTTTGTCACCAACTCAGAGCCGAGACACAATGTAAACAGGGGGGCTTGTCCAACAAAGGTTCTAGCGGGGAAAAAGGTCCTCCATGCCACAAGTCAAGAAGTCAGTTGGGTTGAAAATTAAACTGGAAGGTAATGGATGGATGAAGACAATGAAATGATGGAGCCAACACTAGCAAGCCAAAACAATGGTGGGAATGACTACCTCTATTCTCCCTAAGGAGGGTAAAACCAATGAGTATAGATCAAGAACTTCAAAGCTAGAGTAAGGACATCAATACATAGTATAATATACAACCAAGTCCATATAAATATGACCGCCAGATCATGATACCACAAGTCAATATATGTCACAAGAATCAATATAAGAGCAATAATAACCACAACACCATATAAAATACTGAGTCATATCCATGCAATATAATCCATCTGAAACACCATATATCTAATGAGAAAGTACTGATATATCACTGGGCATCCACTACTGCTCTGAAATAACATAAATGACTATATCGGTCCTCAAATCTGAGTGTCCCGAGACTCAGTCTTGGCATGGGAGAGTACAATAGTCCACTAATACAAAAATGATCCATCAGAAATGCTCATCTCAGCATCTCATATGTAAGAGATCTGGCTGAAAAATGTACTGTCTGAAAAATAGAATATGGTAGCCTGGCTACTATATATGTGATAACAGGTACTTTGTTTAATTAGTGTGATTAGTTATGTTTCTTCATTGACTTTAATTAATCACACTAAAACCTTAGAAAACCCGACACAAGACACTTTAAGTAATTCAATACTTCAAAAGTACAATTATTAACACTTCAAAACTTAGGGACACCCTAAGTTGATGGGTACCCATTCCATAAAATATTTAAGTGTTATTAATTTCTTGATTGCCATTGCCAAGTATCCTTTTACTCATCATTTAGAGGGAGTGCAACATCTCAACGAGAGGAAATTGGATTGCTCCATGAACATATAACAAGCTTCCACATGTGGAAATGAAGTGGAGCACTCATTGTGGGGAGCCTAATCATCATCCATGTGTACAATAGCAAATGTCAAAACATAGGAACATGCTAGGGTGCCCATGTGCTAAGGGGTTCATCCCAAGTTTAACTAGGAAATGCCTCCAAATATGAAGAAATAACATGAAATATTTAACAATCATACTTTTCTAATCGCTCAATGACTTATTTAATTTTATCCAATTAAACATTAGGCTTACCATGGTGTGACCAACCATTAGAAGGGTGAATTTCCTAGGTCCCTAGGTTCCTAAGTCAGGTGAGGGTGATGGAATGGAGGTGGTACTTAGGGAAGAATGGGTGTCTCTGCAAATTAATCATCATAGCAAATAACTATTAGGTCTACCCCTTAGCTTTCGAGAGTTAGGGATTATAGATTTTTCTTCCACATGTGCGCTTTATGAAAGGGAGCACTTTTATCATGAACTACCCTTTCCTTGCGCCCTTTTGTTCCCTTTTTTTTTCTTGTTTTCCTTTTTCTTTAGATTTAGGTTTGATAACCATGGGACTTGGGGAATGGGCTTTTGGCAAGGGGGCATAGCTCATGTACTTTTGAGTTAGCAGCATCAACATTAGAGTACTTTGACTTCTTTGTTTGATTTAGGCATTTGTACATGGGAATAGTTATGATACCTTAAAGAATTACTTATGATAGATATCGTACAGAGGGGAAAACTGGTGGAAATGGATGATAAGACTAGTGAAATGGAAAATAGCTAGATGAAATGTTATGAAATGACTGGAACACCCACTAAGTTTGCTAGGGGTACAACTTATCTAAGGGAGAATTATGACCACACCATGATAAAACGTAGTAATGAACAATGGTTTTAACTTTTAAGTGTTATGAGCCACTATAGGGCATAAAAGTGACCTCCCATGATCATATCAACATAAAAGAAAAACATCCCTTGTGTCGACGAGGGTGAAATATATCAGAGCACAAGCACATCTGACACCATATCCCAAGGCACAAGAATAATCTGAGCATGCTGAGACAATCCCTAAAAATGATCTATAGCAATCCACAGATCTCCTCTCTAGCAAGCTGTTTATGATGGAATAAAAAACAAAACTGATCATCAAGTCGCCCCAGAAGATCTAGGGGTAACAGTTTGAAGAAGCCTAAATTTGAGAATCACTATTAAACTGGCAACCTGTGAGGGTGGATGTGGGGTGGAAGGGGCTAAATGGCAAGGAATAGCACAAGGGATGTTGTGTAAATTTAAATTCTTTCTTGAAAAATATACTTAAATATGTAATATATGATATATCTTATAAGAATGAAATCTTTTAAATACACAGTAATTAGTATCATTAGAGTCAATTTAGGTTTTAGTTAAAAGTTGGAAATCTATTATAAAAGCAGACCAGATCTAATGATGAAGCCCTAGAGGTTAAGTTGACGGATCAATGATTATAGCATTTGAGTTTTGAGTTGCCATAGGTAACCAATCTGAAAATGGGTCACACATTGTCATGGCACTAAACTTAACTATCCAAGTTTTCCAGACTTCAGAATTTATTTTAGGATTTTAGGTTAGGTACAAAATGTTTTGTAGTCGTTTTGTAAAAAGGAAAGACATGTTGGGACTTGTCAAAACACCCCTACTTTTCTTGGAATTTCCCTGGAGCAACAGGGACATTTCCCTATGTTCCTACATCCCTGGGGGATGCCGTAATCTTGGGCACTCATCCTGTAGGAGCAGGGATGCATCCTCATACTACACAACTCGATGTCAATCAACAGTATCTGATTTCGATGAAGGTAAATGAAAATTTAATATAGAATACAAATATTATGTTTTCTGTTGCTACAATGCATTTTTTCACTCTATGCTATATAGTTATCACCTACAATCTCTCGTCACTACAGTTAAGAGCTGCTAGTATACTGAACTTGTATTCTTTCGTCGAATGATGTCAATGTTGTTGCCCATTAGTAATGCAACGTGTTTCTGAAATGTTATCCTTCGATGCCAACTTCCAAGACTTAAAACTGCTTTGCTCAAAATGTGGCTAATTGGTGTACTAAAATGTACTAATCTAGTATGTATGTTCTGTGATTCATTGTCTATTGTATGATATTTATTAATGATAATCTTGCTGTTATTTCACATTACTAATTATATGTAAAGGTGATTTATTGTTGGACAAATTAACCCTTTGTTGTTATGTAGGTAACGTGTGGTAACAGGACTGTGAAAATAAGGACCAAGGGATCTGGTAAAACTCGTGATTGGGTGGCAGCAATTAATGATGCAGGGTTACGGCCTCCTGAAGGATGGTGTCACCCTCATCGTTTTGGATCCTTTGCCCCACCAAGAGGTTTGACTGCTGATGGCAGTGAAGTTCAGTGGTTTATTGATGGGAAAACTGCATTTGAAGCTATTGCTTCGGCAATTGAAGAAGCTAAGTCTGAGGTCAGCTTTAAAACCCTTCATGTGATTGCCATACTGACAAGCATATGTAGCCCCTTTGTCTACAATATTTATGATGATTCTTGCTTTCATTGACATAAGGCTGTATTGGTGTATTATTTCATTCGCCACTGCAGATATTCATAGCAAGTTGGTGGATATGTCCGGAGCTATATTTGCGTCGCCCATATGATGTTAATGCTTCTTCTCGCCTGGATGCTTTGCTGGAAGCTAAAGCAAAGCAAGGCGTGCAGGTAGTAGTCTATCTAAAACAGTTGACTATAATGAACTTGCTTTTGGACTCTACATCTATAATTCTGTATACTGCTACTGTGGCTGGTAGTAGCAAAGGGAATTATTAAAGTCGACAACAATAATAAAAGAGAAAAACATGCAAGGTATATAATTTCTAGACAAACAATGTGCATGAGGTGATTGTACCCTTTAAGAATTTAGTAATTACTTAACCTTGAAGCTATAAATGAAATTATTTGGTCAATCTTCCTAGTATATTTTTCACTAAAACATTAAGATTCCAGAATGGTGTGCAAGTATTTGTCTATATAAGCATATTGACTTTCATGAAGTTAGATTCTATTTAAATTTTATACTGCTACTGCAGTTAGTAGTAGCAAAGGGAATTGTATGAGATGCTAACAATAATAAAAGAATATTAACTCTGGAGTAATGCGATTGCATCTGTTAAAAAAATAGTATTTTTTTGGAGTAAATGCATCTTAAATTAATCAGAATATTTACAAAAAGTAGAAATACAATTAAGGCATAATCCTTGGCTACCAAGACTGAGATAAAATAAGATAAGATAATGTAATCATTGTCCAACGAATGACCAGAAAGGTAGGTCAATGGGACTAAAAGGATACAAACAGTATGATTACAATGTGGGAGTGCAAACACAACTCCTAGACAATGGCAGAGCTAAACCTAATATAGAGTAAGATAAAAAAAGAAATATACAAGCAGTGAGATGTCCTCAAACATGTATAAAGGCGTGGTAAGGCACGGTGATGAGACAAGATCTGAATGGTGAAGATTGCAGCTCATACAGAAACTTCCGGACAAGTTTAGTGTCAAATGTGCCGGAAGAAGTTTGAGTCAAATCTATTTTATAATTCACCTTAGTAATAAAGTGAAAGTCTTATATTTTGCTGTTGAGTCAAATAAAGTGTATTTTTATACATTAGTGATTTAGACTAGTCTCAACCATACATCTCACTGTGAGATTAGGGTTTTGGTAGATTAGCTTATCAACTCAAGTATAAAGGTAGGTCAAGATAGAGCGTTAAGACAAATTCATTTCATTCAAATACAAGTTTTGTCGGGAGATGATTTAATTCACTTGTGGAGTAGAGTTAGAGCGTTGGAGAGGAGCCAAAGTAAGGAATCTTTCAAAAAGCAGTAGGCAGGTCCGGAAAGGCGAATTCTGTGCGAATATATTCATAAATTCGTATGGAATAGGTTAGTACAGTCGTACGAACAAGCAATTTGCAGCAGAAAGTTTTCTTGGTTTCAGCAGGCAGGTTTTTCCTTTGAAAGTGTGCATATCTGTTTTGTTTGGGTGTTCCGTACATCTATTAGTTTGGTAGTTTGTGGAGGTTTTTTTGTAAGCTTTGATTTGTTAATGAAAAGCTGATTTGAAGAAGTAATTATTTGTGTATTGTGTTTATAGTTCCGCTGTTTACTTTCCAGCTATATGTGTGATCACTGCGATGTTGAGAGTTTAATTTCAGCAATTAAACAGCAGTTTTGTTTAGTTGAGAATATGACAGTAGGTCAACTTCTGAAAACAAATACCAACAACTAGGACCAACAGTTAGAGGGTTTCAGAGGCTGTATTTCTTAGATTTGGGAGTTGTGTGCAGATCAGAGACTGCATCAATTAACCTCAGGTTCGAGAACAGGTTGGAAGGTGCCTCGAATTTCCTATCATGGAAAGTTAGGGTCTTTTTTATTATAAGAGAATGATCGTTGGGATATCATCAAGGGTGTAGTGACTTTGTCGACTGATACGTAGGGTTTGGCAGTTTACAACAAGAAAGAAGTGAAAGCCAAACAGATGATCATGGATGCTATTAAGGATCATTTGATCCCTCATATATCTGAGAAGAGGACGACAAAGGAGATGTTCAATTCCTTGGTTAGCCTTTACCGAAGCAAGAATTAAACATGAAGATGATATTGCATAACAGACTCAAACTTGTGGAGTGACCAAATCAGACACAATCATCAATTACTTGATGAAAGTCATGTAGATTTGTGATCGATTTGCAACATTTTGGAAAAGGTTAAAGTCAAAGAGCTAGTGAAATGGACGCTAAATGGGTTTCCATCTTAACAGAAAACATTTGTCCAAGGTGTTTGTGCTCGGGAGAATATTCCTTCCCGGGAAAGACTGTGGGATGATTGTATTCAGGAGGAGACTTAGGAGTCAAAGGCCAATAAGCAGGGAGGTGACAGTGGCCGTGCCATATTTGGTCAAACAAAGAAGGGCAGAGGTAAAGGACCCGTCAAGTGTAAAGTAAAGAGTGAGGAGTCATCTTCACAATGAAGAAGGACTTGAGTAAAATCAAGTGTTTCATATGTCATAAACATGGCCATTATGCATCATATTGTTCGGAGGAAGCTAAAGGGAAGCAACATCATAATGATTGTTACATACATAATTAAGTATAAATAATTAAATAGTTAATAAGTAATAATTACTAGTCAAGGGACACACCTATTGTCGTCATGACCAGTCAATGCTTATAAAAGCACACCGTCACCAGGATCATTATATCATCTATCTATCTATTTATTTTATATTCATATATACATTTCATCAAATATGGAAGTCAAATTCTCTTTTTAACTTGAGAACCGGATTTGGTTTTGTTGCCGCCTTTCATACACCCAGGGGTTAAGCGCAACATAAATCTTCAAGCTGCTAGGTGTGTCCTTGGGGGCAAGTCTCGAGTCAAGTACTGTCACTTGGTCTTGACTCCTCCGTTTAGGCAAAACTCCTAACGAAGCCAAGGGGGGTGGTCCCTAAGAAAGAGTTTCCTAAGGCTCTTAAGTCTTAGTCGTTAAATGATGGATGCAAGTTGTTTAGGAGTTTTTTGGAATAAAACACTGAAACAAGATTGTTTGCAAACTTAAATAAATATTCACTAGCATAACTTCAACACATAAGCAAGATTGAAATAATTGTGAATCAGATCAGTGCCAATGGAGTCAAAGTAAAATAATGCCGTTGAAATGAAATGTTTTGCAATGTGCCTTGGTTAGTTTTAATTATTACAATATGAGTTGAGTTACGGGAAGGGGATTCTCGATATACTGAAAGTACTGAGAATATATCCGAAAGATGACGAAAGTGGTTCCTCACTTAGAAATGTGGGCTGAATCAGAGTCTCTGAGAAGGTTTCCAACACCACACTAACAAGGATGTAGCCTGACTGTATCTCGAGGTCGCTACTCAGTGGTTCCCGCTTTCTTTGAAGAATTTGTCCACGATTGTCAACTATCGTATGCTGGATCTTCGTAATGTTTTTTCGGGTAGTTGATTTTATTAATGAATTATTAGATTAATGTGAAGAACTTAGAGTGTCGAAAATTGCTTTTAAGTCCCCAACGACTAGGCAAAGCCCACAGATGGAAAGAGCATACACGAGTCTAAGACAAAATGTTTATTCCAATTGGATGAAGCAAAAGATGTTTGTAGAATCAAATACATTAATGACAAATTAAACCCCAACTATGTGTCACTTTCTGATCATCCACCAATAATTGACAAAAAACCTTTGGTTGGTGGCGAGAGCATGCTTTGTGGCAACGAGTCGGGTATGGAATTTAAAGATGAAATCAAAGAAAAACTACTAAACTAGACAACCTTTCAAGAAGGCAGAGTGTGTGCAAGTGTTGATTAGTAAAATGCAAACCATGAAGGAGACTGCGAATCCCCCTGGAGCAACCGTATCCGGTTGGAGTGTTAATAGTTTAACCCGACTTCCATTTTGAATGATAAAAAAGAATAATATATTAGATGATGATAATGATTACAAATGAAACTCGCCTTTATAGGCTTTAGCGTGTAAAATGAAAGGTTACACCCTTTCATACAATAATTAACTAATTTAATTAATATTTTATTTTATATATTTGTTACATTGCCACTCCCTTTAAGGGAGCTTTGTCCTCAAAGCTCGAGTATTTTCCTAATGCCATCCTTCATTCAGATTCAATGTCGGTATTAGAATCAGCCGAGATTTCTTGTGCAGAGACTGCACTTCCTTTCCATTGGTGATTCTGCATTGTATTGTTTGATTGTTCCTACATTTATAGCTTGGGGTCCAGTCATCACCACATCGACGACGTATGTTTTTCTTCTTTTTTCTATTATCAGAGTAACTGTTAGATGACTTCGACCTATTTTCCATTTCATAGACATATGATTGAGGTTTGTGGCATTGATGGCCGGGTGACCAAGTATCTTCACAGTACCTACATTGTGTTTCTTTTTCTTGTCGATAATGGTTGTCGCCTCTTGTGTTTACTCCTTCCAATTTGTGTTATGCGGTTTTTGCTTTATGTCTTGCTACTTCTACGTTAGGTATGTCATGTATGTTTGACTCTTTTTGGAGGTATGGTTTAAGGCCTCCTAAATAGGATTCGAATCTTTACTTGTCAGACAACCCAAATACTTGTGTCGATAAGGATTCCCACTGATGTGTGATTTCTTCAACGCTTCCAATCTATTGTATTTTGGTAAGTTTACTGAAAAATTCATCTTCTTTGATTCCTTGAAACCTATTAAAAAAATCATTTTTGAAGAAGTTCTAGGTGTAGGCAAAATTGTCTCTCTTCCACAAGTACCAATTATAGGCGTACCCGTCCATATGCATTGACGCATATTTCACCTTCTCCTCGTCAGATTGAATATTGTAAATGTCGAAGTATTCTTTCGCCTTGTTTAGGCAAGCAACACATTGGTCTTCACTTCCATTGTATTTCGACAACTCTATTTTTGCCTTAGGTGGGTACACTATGTAATGACGAAATTGATTGCCTTTTGCTTTACGGTTTGATGGTGGTTGGAACTACTGGACGATGCAAGTGACATATTTGAACTGCTTTGTTGTTGGTAGTGATTTTTAACCTTTTTATTCTCTACTATCTTACTGATAGCGTCTATTTTGTTGTTTAATCGTGTCTCCATATCTGGCAGAACTTTTGTTTCTATCTCTTGCTTAAGTGTTGCATTGTTAATCTTTATTTCTTTTTGCAATTCTTCTTGATTTTTAGCAAGTGCTTCCTGTGTGGAAATATGAAATGAGGCATCTAGCATGTCTGGACTGCTGACTTGGTCTGTCTTAGGCATTAGCCTTTGTAACACCTCGATTAATCTATTATGGTTCTGCGTCGTGGTGCTCAAGTTCTGTGTTAAGGTGTTTAGGTTTTGAGCCATGGTACTCATTTTGTCATCCAAGTCTTTTTGTTTTTCGTTCAGGATGTCAATTTTTTCATCCAACCTTTTTGATAGTACCAGAACAACTTCGTCTTTGATTTCTTTTTTAAGCACTGTATTGTTATTTTTCATCTCTTCCTTCAAGTTTCTTTGGTTAGTGATGAGGGATGTGATGTCCTTCTCCATTTTTTCGATTTGCTCTTTTAGTTCCACCATGGCCTTGGACCTAGTATGCGGAGGAGTGTACTTGGACGCTATTTTGGCTTGTGAGGGTTAGAATTTGTTTTTTATTTTTATTTTTAAATAACAACAAATATTAATTAATTAATTAATATTATTATTGTTTTTTTTTAAACTGTATAATATTGGGTATATAGTTTTAAAAATAAATATTATAATAATAATAATATTATTATATAATATTTAATTTATATAGTTTATAAAAATAAATATTGTAATAATAATATTATTTCAGTTTGTAAGTTTCTGCGGTGAGGTAGGTTAATGTAGGGTTTTTCCAGAAATTCCGCAGTAGTCATTTTGTAAGTCGACGTTTCGATTCTGAATCAGGAACCATCATCAGGACAAGAAGTCAAGTAGAATAGCTGCAGTTCTAGAGTAATAAATAAGGGTTTTTTAAAGTTTTAATTGTAATTGGCCGACTATTTCTAGGTTAGGTAAATTTTTTGATAAAATATTATTAAATTTTTTTTATATATAAAAGAGATTTTTTTAAAATTTTAAATTTTTTTTGATAATATTAAAGAGATTTTTTAAAAAATTTTAAAAATTCTAATTTTTTTTTATAAGATATTATGATTAAAAAATATCATAAATTTAGAATTTTTTATAATAAGTATTATAGTTTTATAATATAATGTTTGAGAATTAAAATTAAAATTTTTTAATTTATTAATTTATTTAAGATTTTTTAATAAATCTTATTATATAAATTCCTTTTAAACTCTAAGTTAGTGTTAATAAATATTACTATAATATATTATAAAGGTTTTTCCTTTTTCTAAAATTTTAAAATTTTAAATTTTTTTATTAAATAATTAAAAGTTTATTATTATAATATATTACAAAGTTTTTCTTTTTACAATTTTTATTAATTATTTAAAAGTTTTTAATTTAATTAAGGTATTTAAATTATTTATAAAATTTTAAAAAATTAATAAAGTTTTTAGGTTTATTGAAAACTATTAGAGTTTTTTAGGTTGTTTAAGTTTTTAGGTTTTTTTTTAAAATTAAGGTACAAATTTTTATTATCAAGGTTTATTAAGTTTGGCTAGACAACCTGGGTTTGTTTTGAAACTTAATTAGGGGAACCCACTTCTTACTAACATCGAAACCACCATCCCTATTAAGGTTGTTGGGGTGTTTGATAATCTCAAGGGCTTCTCTGAATCTTCTTTTATAGTAGTGGTTCTCTTTTGCAATCATCGAAGTTTCTTCAAGGCAGATATGATGTTTAGACTTCTCCGAGTGTTCTGCTAGGGCAGAGGTGTGGATGCGTTGGTTGTGGATGTCTGCCCTATGTTCCTTTAATCTAACATTAAGCGACCAACCGGTTTCACCAATGTAGTTCAGTCCACATGAACATGTAACCCTATAGACACCTTTATGTTGATGTTCATCAGTCTTGTCTTTAACAGTCCTCATTTTTGCCTTATGGTTTCTAGAGGTTTAAAGGCTGTAAGGATTTCCTTCTTTCTTAGGACTTTGGAAACCTTATCTGTGACGCCTTGAATGTAGGGGAGATAGGCCCTCTTTTTGTCATTGCGTTGCTGGGGGTTTTTTGGTTTCCCTAAGGGGTTACTAAAGGTTCTCTTAATGTCATTCTCCTTGTAACCTATGCTTTTGAAAACTTTAACCAGGTTACCCTACTCTTCTTTGAGATGTTCCACATCACAAATCCTAGAGGCTCTTGTTGCTAGGGTATTGATGATCCCTAGTTTCTGGGCTGGATGATGATGAGAGTCCGCATCAAGGTAACTGTCAGTGTGGGTTTTCTTTTTGAAGACCTTATGTCCCAAGGAACCATCGAGTCTCTTGTAGATTAAGACGTCAAGGAAGGGGATGCTCTTATTCTCTTCCACTTCCATGGTAAATTTAATGTCAACAGATTGGCTATTAAGATGCTCAAAGAGTTTATTAAGTTCTTGATCTCCATGAGGCCAAAGGACATTAGTGTCATCCACATATCTTTTCCACAATTTTGGTTTCAAGGGATAGGCTTCAAGTGCATTCTTTTCGAATTTCTCCATGAAAAGATTGGCTAAATTGAAGTCATTCATGAAGTCACTGACCCAGAGACGGCTAAATTTGCAGAAACTAGGGATCATCAATACCCTAGCAACAAGAGCCTCTAGGATTTGTGATGTGGAACATCTCAAAGAAGAGCAGGGTAACCTGGTTAAAGTTTTCAAAAGCATAGATTACAAGGAGAATGACATTAAGAGAACCTTTAGGAACCCCTTAGGGAAACCAAAAAACCCCCAGCAACACAATGACAAAAAGAGGGCCTATCTCCCCTACATTCAAGGCGTCATAGATAAGGTTTCCAAAGTCCTAAGAAAGAAGGAAATCCTTACAGCCTTTAAACCTCTAGAAACTATAAGGCAAAAAATGAGGACTGTTAAAGACAAGACTAATGAACATCAACATAAAGGTGTCTATAGGGTTACATGTTCATGTGGATTGAACTACATTGGTGAAACCGATCGGTCACTCAATGTTAGATTAAAGGAACATGGGGCAGACATCCGCAACCAACGCATCCGCACCTATGCCCTGGAAGAACACTCAGAGAAGTCTAAACATCATATCTGCCTTGAAGAAACTTCGATGATTGCAAAAGAGAACCACTAGTATAAAAGAAGATTTAGAGAAGCCCTTGAGATTATCAAACACCCCAACAACCTTAATAGGGATGGTGGTTTCGATGTTAGTAAGAATTGGGTTCCCCTAATTAAGTTTCAAAACAAACCCAGGTTGTCTAGCCAAACTTAATAAACCTTGATAATAAAAATTTGTACTTTAATAATAAAAAAAAACCTAAAAACTTAAACAACCTAAACAACTCTAATATTTTTCAATAAACCTAAAAACTTCAATAATTTTAAAATTTTTATAAATAATTAAAATACCTTAATTAAATTCAAAACTTTTAAATAATTAATAAAAATTGTAAAAAGAAAAACTTTGTAATATATTATAATAAAAAACTTTTAATTATTTAATAAAATTTTTAAAAATTTTAAAATTAAAAAAAAAAGGAAAAAGCTTTATAATATTTTATAATAAAATTTATTAACACTAACTTAGAGTTTAAAAGGAATTTATATAATAAGATTTATTAAAAAATCTTAAATAAATTAATAAATTAAAAAATATTAATTTTAATTCTCAAACATTACATCATAAAACTATAATACTTATTATTAAAAATTCTAAAATTATGATATTTTTTAATCATAATATCTTATAAAAAAATTTTTAGAATTTTTAAAATTTAAAAAAAAATCTCATTAATATTATCAAAAAATTTTAAATTAAAAAAAAAATCTCTTTTATATTATAAATTTTTTTTAATAATATTTTATCAAAAATTTTACCTAACCTAGAAATAGTCGGCTAGTTACAATTAAAACTTTAAAAAACCCTTATTTATTACTATGGAACTGCAGCGATTCTACTTGACTTCTTGTCCTGATGATGGTTCCTGATTCGGAATCGAAACGTCCACTTACAAAATGGCTACTGCGGAATTTTCGGAAAAATCCTACATTAATAATATTATTATTATATAATATTTAATTTTATTAAATTTTTTTTGTTTTTGTTTTGCAGGTTTAAGGTTCGTGTGGAGGAGAAGAGAGTTGGCGTGAGTGGAGATGGAGCTGAGAAGCTGCGCTGGTGGGTGGTGGAGAGATGGGCTGTGGAGGGAGATCACATGCCAAGCGGGAGGTGTTGGAGGAGCAAAGGCTCCTGGGAGGGAAAGCGTGCGGGGTTGGCTGGGCAGTGATGCGCAGGTAGGAGTGGAGCGGTGTGCACGGGTGAGCAGGGAGGGAGGGTTGATGTAGCGGTGGTTGACAACAACACGCAACAAGAGAGGGAACATGTAGATTGGAGGTGCGTGGGGATGGAGGGAAGAGTGGATTTGGACAACGCGGAGTAGCAGCAGAGGGAGCAATGCGAGCAGGAGGTGCTTGGGGATGGAGGGAAGAGTGGAACGGAGGTGAAGGGCGATGTGGAGTGGAGTAGGGCGACGGGGAGGTGCGCAGGATGGTGTAAAGCTAGAAGAATGGATGGGGTGGGCAGATGGTGGAAAGCGAGCATGAGGAGGGAGTGGCAGCGAAGAGGAAGAAGGATGGCAGAACATCAACGTGGGAATAAGAGAGGGAGGTTAAGCCGAATCCGAGCTCAGGCCTAAGGAGCGAATCTGCTCTGAAACCACTTGGAGTAACCGTATCCGGTTGGAGTGTTAATAGTTGAATCCGACTTTCATTTTGAATGATAAATAAGAATAATATATTAGATGATGATAATGATTACAAATGAAACTCGCATTTTACTCTTGAGCGTGTAAAGTGAAAGGTTACACCCTTTCATATAATAATTAACTAATTTAATTAATATTTTATTTTATATTTGTCACACCCCCTAGGGAGATGGAGTGTAGGCACTGTGTAGCGCACTTACTTTCTTTATTAATGAATTTACAACATGGTGAAAATATGAATTATGATTGCACTTTGATCCTTAAAAAGGATCGAAAGGCGTACAATGTGCCGAGAGAGAAAAGGAAAAAAAGAAAAGGGATGAAGGATGGAGTTTTTGATGTCTCGGGTGACCTGACATTCGAAATTTGAACAGTAGGTCTTCCTCCTTTTCTCAAAACTTGCTAAAAACCAGCGAGTTAAATATCTCAGACTGTTGCAAATTAATCAAACCAAATGCATAATTTACACTACTCAAAATGCTCAAAAAATTGTAAATTTTTGATTAAAAATGACACTTTGAGAGACTAAATCAAATCTAGTTTAAGATGAAGCTTTAAAAATGAATCTAGATCTGATATATGTGCCTAATTAAATTCAGAGTTCAGATATTAGAATGATATATCCAAATTTAGTAAGCATCAAGTAACTGTAACCAAGAAGAAATATTGAATTTTTTAAAGAAGAGTGAAAACCCGAAGCCCGTGCTTGAAAGAAGTGAAGGAGAGAGGGATTTGCAAAATAAATATGTTAAGAACAACAAAATGGTTATTGTAAAAGAGAAGTGGATGCAACCGAACTCCAAGCCCCTTCTACCTGAGATAATCCTGCAAAAACTAGACAATTTGTCATACAAACAAGGTTAGATCTAGTCAATCTCATCAATTAAAAAAGGAAGAGAGCATAAGTATAACCAACTATAGTCTGTTGCTTCTACAAAATTATGATAATGAAATTCAAATAGGTAACTTGATAACAACAAATACTTATTAAAATTAAACTAGATCTAAACACATCATTTGACATAAATAAAGCATGAGATTCAGCCGTTTTCACCTCAAATTTGACCAAGTCACAAGCTCACAATGCAATCACACAGACTAGCCTCCAAAGACTTCAATCTTATTAACAAAATATCAGCAACAAAAGTACAATGGGCAGAGGTTCAATACATCCCTACTGAATGAGGAGAAACACCCTGCTTTTATAGCTTGAAAACAACCCAAACCCCAAGGGGGTGAAATTCCCAATGAGGAGGTGGCTCTGGTGGTTGAGAGAATGGTGGGAGGAGGTTTGAATTCGTGGGATAGGAGGCTGCCACCTATCATGAGGTATCCCACTTGGTTTGGGAAGCCTCCACCTCCTCTAACTGCTTTTTCCATGTGGCAAGCTACACTCTCCATGAGAGAATGCGTCCCCCTTTGGTGGAGGTAAGTTGGAGCTCCTCCCTTGATGATAGAAGATGTTCCTCTATGCTCATAAATGCTCCAGACAACATCCTCAACAACCCTATCACCTCAAAGACAAGTCCCATACAAACTGCCTTTGATTTAGGAATTGGATTTTCTCCAATTTTCCCATTTATTTGACCCTTTGAGTCATTTTGGAGAGAAAATCAAAATAAATGATTGAAAATTACTAATTTGACTCTCAAAAGTGGGTTTAGGGGTTAAGTGGGGTTAATTTCTGATGTTGTAGAAAGATTTATGAGTACTCATCTTAATAAAATTCTTCTTAGGGTTTTCCTCGATGTTGGGGTTTTGCCCGGTCATATGACCAAAATATCTGTGTTTTTCATGTGTTTGATTGATACTTCAGTGTTTGAGAAGATCCTGAAGTGTTTGATTTTTATTTTAAATTTATGAGTAAAATTTTAATAAAAAACCCTAGATATTCAAGTGTTAGACATAATGTGTGAATGGAAGTTTTCATATTAATGTCAATTATTTTCTTCAGACTAACATTTGGAATTTCACTTGAAAACACTTATTCTGGAGTTTTATATTGAAGTACTTTATGAGGACTTCTATTCTGAACATATACAACGGTCCTTGTTGCTTATCCCCAAAGGTACATTGGTAAGTCGTGATCATGATTCATGGCTTTAATTGCTTCCATAATTGACTAGTTCTTTCTTTCCGCAACACCATTTTGCTGAGGATTGTAAGGAGTAGAAAGCTCCTTCTTAATCCCAACTTCTCTACAGAATGCTTTTAAATCAAGTCAAGTCGGCCGCAGTAAAACTGTCAAGTTGGTCCCGATGAAAAATTATATTTTTCCATCAAGAAATCAATATAAGTAAGGGGTGCCCTTCCTCATTTGACACACTGCGACTTGAGCACTACAACATAAGTTTGTCCTCTGCTAGAAAGGTTTGTTACTGCAGCTGGAGAAAAGTTTTTTTCTAGGTTTCTCCATCTTTCGAGAAGGTTTTCTTATTTTCTCTTATGTTCTTGGGGTTATGCTACTACGATTTGGAAGTACTTCTATCTCTAAACAATTTATCTCTCTTGGAAGGGCGAGCTCGGGGGTGACTTTGATTTGTCTATGGTTGGGAGATGGTGGTCTTTGTGTTTATCATGGATAAACGAGCTCCACTTTTGTTTTGTTTTTATGCTTTGATATTCTTCTAGTGATCTTGGTTTTGCAACTATCAAATTTTAACAGAGTGAGGAGGGTTGGTGAAGTGACAATGGCCTCCCTCTTTAGTTGCCCATGTGCTACAAATGCTCTTTTGGACTTTAAATATCAAGTGCTAGTTTGTGAGGTAGCAAGATGAAACAATTACTTCTCACGAGTGGTCTTTAATTGACATGATTATTAAGTTACATTACTAGTTTGTGAAGTGACATATTAACAGGCAACTTGCCTAATTCTTAACTGATTAAAATTTACCTTACCTCTATATTTTCATCATCGACTAAGAATACCTCAATGCAATTCTGTAATATTTATATCTAGATATTCTCAAATAATTCGGAATAAACCCATCCTTTCTGAAATAACCTACATATTGAATAATTGATAAATATATTGATGATGTTTTTACAATTACAATGGTAGGGCTTATATAAACCAATTCATGCATTTTCAAACATAAAGGCATGTTACTTGATTTTTCCTAATTAATTAATTAATTATTTCTATTTATTAATTATTAATTATTAATATTAATATTGATATTTAATGTTATTATTTTATATATTTTTATATATCTTATTATGTTATATATATTATTTTTTTATATAACATTGCCTTCCTTTTAAGGGAAGCTTTGTCCTCAAAGCTTGTTGGAGGCAAGGATTACGTCTGATTTCTTGCTTGTAAGTTCATTTCGCGATCTTTTGTGTTAAAATCTATGACACTTGACGAAACGAAACGATATGAGCTACAGATTCCCAAGAAAAAATGTCGCATGGTTTGTGAAGTATTCCATCTGAGATCTATCTTTGTTGGAGTTGTTTGTTGATCGCCTTGTTGGATGAAACTTCTCGTATTCTGCTTAGTTTGTTGATTTTGAGTTCTTTCTTTTCTGAATTCATTCTTTTGTTTATGTTCATTTTGACCCTGGCATTGGTCAAAATGATTTTTATAATTTGGGTGTCGATAAGGAGTTCATGTTATTTGCTTTTTTATTAGATTGGCTTCTTTTTGAACAATGATGAAGACTGGATTTGTATTTGCTTTTTTTTCTTGAACTTGGATTTTTGAGTGCGAGGGATTTGATGTTTTCTTCTAAATTTGCTCCAACTTGTTTTCCAACAAAACTTTATCATTCTTAAGATTCCTGATCATTTCTTCTTGCGCTTTTTTATCATTTTTAATCTTCTAAATATGATCCATTAGATCTTGTTTATGATTCTGAAGGCGACCATTTTCTTCGATATTTTCTAATAGTTTGTTCTGAAGATCTTGATTCTCCTCTTCTAACTTTTGATTGTCTTGTGCTTTATCCTTCGCTTTCTTGATTTGAAGAAGCAATTTATGGTTATGATCTCCTAGACGAGAGATATCTTCTTCCTTGTCCATGGCGACTTTGTCGAATTCTTTCTGCATTTTTATTATTGGCTTCTGACTTTCTTCGGTGATAATTTTTGAAATTTTTTTAAGATCTTCTGATGTTACTGGATTTGACGTCCATGTAGAATCCTGTAATGTTATATTTTTTTTTGTATGAAAATGTTAAAACTTCTTCGTGTTTAAAATGAATGTCTCTAATGTTAGAATAATCAAAACCATAGTTACCCATATTTGACATTAATTAATCATTTTTGTCTTATTCCTAGATTCCTTACTATGCTTGTTGGCATCCACTTGCACCTAGAAGTCAACAAATGCTAAAATTGGCTTAAGGAGTGCTTTAGAAACATCTTGGAATCATTTTTGGCAACTTTGCTGTAATTCCAGAATAGCAAAAGCGTAGTTTTGCTTTTTCTGAAAGCTGCCTTGCTTTTAGCAGTTTCAAGGAAAAAATGAAAAGTTAGTCTAGGAGTAACTGTCTTGCTTTTTGCCTTAACCGTACTCCTTTTTCTCCATCCAAAAGCATGGATCTAATCTCTTTCCTTTACTTATTAGCTGGTACAACTCATTCAGCCAATTCGTGAGCATCTTCTCAGATTAGGAAAGTGTTTTATGCACCTATGGGGGATTTGGACTAGTTTAGTAAGCCTGCTTTTTGTCCAATTTGAATAGCATCCTTATGCTTTCGAATCTCTGATGTAATGATATATTTGGACAACCTATTACTTTATGAGGTTGGCTGATGTACACTATTCAATACAGGATTGTGTTATGCTCCAATTTCAGTCTCTTTTTTTGTGAATTTTGCATGTTTGATTAGCAATTTTGTGAGTGTAATTGTTCTATTGCTTGGGTTCAATTTCCACATGGTATCAGATCCTTTGTAGATCGATTTCTCTCCTTCCATATTGCTATTGCAGGTTAGACATCACTGACTGGGAGTGCATTTTGCTGGTTGAAGGGCACAATTGCTGAGATATGGACCAATCTCAAGGGATCATCTTGACTCCATTCAATTTCTTCGAATGGAAAGCGGAGATGGAGATATTGTTGAGAGCGAAAGGTCTCTACAAGGTTACCATGGCAACTGAGGCATAGCTTAATGCAACTGTAGAGAAAATTAAATGGCACAACAGGAGGTATGAGGCCTATGGTCTTTTGTGCTTGAGCATTTCAAGAGACCTCCTCTTCCAGCTTGATGGATTGACATCACCTAATGAGGTTTGGGAGAAGCTTGAAGAGATTTTTGGAAAGACAGATGAGATGAGAGGACATCAACTCGAGAATGAGTTGATCTCATTGAGTCCTAGCAGCTTTGAATCATTGTAACTCTACTTTTCCAACTCTGCAGTTAAAACAATGTGGAATTGAAAAGAAGGACGAGCAACTAGTCTTGACCATACTCTCGAAGCTTGGTCCTGACTATTCAATGTTTGTTTTGACCTTCCATGCCACCAAGTTGACAACACGAGCCTGGAAGATGCCTAAGCTTGCTGAGTTCATGGAATCCCTCACCCAGGAGCAAGATAAATTGGTAATGACAGGCATCTGATGATGAAATTGTTATTGATGCCAACATGGACTTGCAGTGGCCCCACGAGATGTCATTGATGCCACCAAGTCCCACCTGCAGTGCCTTGACCCCTTACAGTGTGGGTTTGTGCCTTGAAGCACCTTGTACCCAGTTGACAAGGTCCTTGTACCCACAAGGATGAATCTTGAAGCCGCCACCTTGCTGAAGACATTGAAGACCCTGGAGATGGTCCTGAAGCCCTTGGTAGACGTTGGAGAAACCCTAGATGGGTTGGAGAAGCATTAATGACCCATTCTGTGGTCATTCATGCTCTGATGGTGTCATGGTACCCCAGGAGAAACCAAGCTACCCCATAGGTGATATCATGCTGGATCATGTGGTTGAGACGGTTAAAGAAGACCATGAAGCCCCTTGCTTGATAAAGAAGCCCATGAAGACTTGGAACCCCTGATGAAGACCTTGATGGCCTTGCAAAGATCATGGAGCCCACTACTTGCACTTACATGGTTAGGTGACATGAAGATATGGTCATTGATGACTTCATGAAGTCATGAAACCTTTATGAAGGCCCTTGAACCCACACTTGGTGAAAATGGTGTGGCTCATGTGTATGAATCTTTGATGTGTTGATAAAAGGAGACCTAAAGACTTGCAAACCCTAAGAAGTGATGATGGCACTTGGACACTTATTATACCCTTGATATGGTGGACACCCTATGAACTTTAATGATGTGGCAAAGGCATACATGCAAGCCCTAGTGGGTTAAAAGACACCCTTATGATAAGGAGTGATTGTGTGACTTAAGTGTAGGGTGGATTTTGAATAAAGTGATTTAATAAAATTAAAATTAAAAATTAAAATAACAAATTTAAATTAAAAATTAAAACACTTACCATCTTACCTTTTTGAAGTCGGCCAGCCTAATTCCTCCAATGTTGACCATTCCTTAAATTAAAATAAAGAAATAAAATTTTGTTTATTTTAAATACAAGTCGGCTCCAGAATTTATGGTAGAAAAACCACTATAAATACCCTAACAAATTTCATTTTACGGTGTGAATTTTGAAAGAGCTCTGAGATGAAATTTCGGAGGTGCAGACTGAGGCATTTTCGGAGGTGCAGACTGAGGCAATTTCGGAGGTGCAGTCTGAGGAAAATTCACAGGAGCAGATGACTGAGGAAATTTGGTTCTTCCACAGATTTTTTTAGTTGAGGTATGTTTTTTTTTTTACCAGCATTTGCAGCAACATATCCAAGGTGTTGGAGGCTTTGCCACACCATATAGTCCGAGTTTTGAAACACATCCATAGTCCAAATTCTGGAGAATTCGGTGGTTTAGCAGCTCTAAATTTCGTGGACTGAGGCAGAATTTCGGATGGCAGTAGAGAAGTTTTTGAAGTCTGATTTTTAAAGTGTTTAGAGTTCTTCCTAAACACCACAAACAGTCGTGGTTTGTGACTATTGAAAGCTTTTTCCACAGTGTACAAACAGTCCCTAATTACAGAGAAAAAGACAGTCTGAAATTTGCAGTAGTAGATTGAGTCCAGGGTTTTGGCAATCTAGGGTTCTCCCACAACACATACAGTCCCGAATTGATGAAGCACATAACAGTCCCGAATTGAAGTTGTCTGAGGTTTGTTAAGGTCTTATACTTGGACATTGAATAAACAAGTCGCAACGATTGATAGAAGTATGAGAAAATGACATGATTGTGACCATCGCAAGAAATATACTCCCTCATGCTAAGGTAGAGAATGAATACATAGAAGAAATTGATTTCTGGGATGAAACACAAGTGTTTCTTCACGATTGGATAGAGATCGTTGGGCATTCAAGTTCGTGACAGTCAAATGTAGAGATCGTTGGGGTTTTTGAATTACAGAAGTCCAAAAATCAGAACTTGCAATTACATATTTTAATTAGTCTCTCAAATCGCTGATGCTCCTTCATTATTGTATTGCTGGTGATTGAAATCTGAGCCTATGATAGCCATTTGAAGTGAAGTTTATCTCTGAATCTCGGATAGAGAAGTATAGCAGCATAACAAGAATATGAAACCTTATTCTTGGTGAATGTTGTATGTTATGACCTTAAAGAATATGAAGCTATTTAAACTCAGCAACATATCAAGGTGTCTTTGGATCACAATTTAATGGTACCACAGTTCAAAAGGCTGCCATAGAAGGTTGAAAGAATCAAAAGAATTTCTTCATACTCTTTGTGTCTTTGGGGTAACACTAGGAATTAGAAGACAGACTGATAAGAGGGCAGGAATATCTCTTTGTCTTGGTCTTGGCATAAATGTATTCTTTGATGAGCAGAAGTAAAAAGAGCAGATCTTTAACATAACAGCAGCAGATCCGAGATGTGTGATAGCCAGGGGTAGTTGATTGATAACCTGAGTAGACATTGACAGACTTTAATGAGCAAATGAAGAGCAGGGTGTGATAAGTATTAAAGTGACAAGTACGAGACATGATATGTGAAGACACTTAGGTATATAAGCAGACTGTTTATGAGCAATGAGCAGTGCATTGACATAAGAAAATTCTTGATGACAAAACAAACCTGTGATGAATTGGCTTTAGCAGTACATAGATGATTGTCTAATCATTAGCATAATTTAATGGCATAATCAGAGTATGAACAGATTCTTGAGCAGCAGATTTGACAGGTTTATGACATGATTATGATGACAAGTTAATGATTAGTTTGATGTCTTGACATAAACAGTATATCAACAGACTCCTTGATATCTTGGCATGATGTGCATAAGCAAATTCCTTGTTGCCTTTGCATAAGTAATCAGAAATTCTTGATGACAAAACAAACCTGTGATGAATTGGCTTGAGCAGTACATAGATGATTGTCTTGATCGTTAGCATAATTTAATGGCATAATCAGAGTATGAACAGATTCTTGAGCAGCAGATTTGACAGGTTTATGACATGATTATGATGACAAGTTAATGATTAGTTTGATGTCTTGACATAAACAGTATATCAACAGACTCCTTGATATCTTGGCATGATGTGCATAAGCAAATTCCTTGTTGCCTTTGCATAAGTAATCATATTGATGGTGAAAGCAGAGACAAGTTGATTGACTTGACTATGATAGCAGATTGATGGTGAGCAGTGACTTGATTGACTTGACTATGACAGCAATATAGATGACATGGTTGATGAGCAGATGACCAGCAGCAGTGATGAGCAAATAAACAAATGATTGATGAGAAGATGACTAGCAGTATTGATGAGCAGAAGAGATCAATGTGCAGAGATACTTGAACAGAGATTGAGATGATGAGAAGCGTTGATGATGAACAAAGATGATGAGCAGAGATGGTTGGCAGCAGATTGAAGAGATAGGTGATGTTGATGTGATTGATGAAATGATGTGACAGTAAGCTTTAATTGTAAAAGCAAGCTTGTCTTGCTTTTGAGGTTAGGAACTTAGGATACCTCAAACCCTTCTTAGCAGGGTCTAAGAAAACCAGGCAGGGTATTGGATGCAGAATAGGTGCTCTTTGTATCAGTAGGTGCTGATTTTACCTCACGGTTGAAGTCGGACCAAAACTAATATAAAAAGATTACAAAATTATATGGTGTTGTGTTCTTTTGTGTTATGGTTCTTGATGATTCAAATGCTTATGATATGTGAATGATGAAGTAAAAGATGTTTATGAAATGATTATGAGATTGGTAGAATGATGAATTGGTAGTTAATTGTGACAAGCTAAGAAAAGTTTTAAAATTGGCTTTACACTAATTCACCCCCCCTCTCAGTGTCTAACAACACCATCAAACCTTCCAAAGACCAAACTTTGGTTGTTGGAGATTTGAGGGTGGATTCAAAAGGCAAGAAAAAATCCAAAAAGCCACCTGAGCAAAAGAGAGACAAGACAAAGTCTCAAGAGGAGCCCTCAAGCTCCAAGAAGAACTTCCAGAAGAAGAAGAACAAAGGAGAAATGATTAAGTGTGCATACTGCAGTAAGGGCTATCATCCTGAGAGCTCTTGTATGAAAAAGCAAATTGACATGTTGACCCAACTCTTGGAGAAGAATAACATCTCCCTTCCTGAATGCACAAGAAAGAGGGAAGGAGAATCAAATTCAAACGACAAGGAGAGAGTACATGCCTTGGTTGCTAGCACGTCAAGATCATCCACCTTCATCATTGATTCTGGAGCTTCTAGACACATTGTTTCGACAAGAGAGACTTTCTCCTCTCTTGATGATTCGAAAGGTCCAAAATTTGTTTTGGGAGATGACTCTGTTACTGATAGTTTTGGGAAGGGTAGGATTGATCTTGACCATGGTTCCTTCAATGATGTGTTGTATGTCCTAGGTCTTGTTGCTAACCTCTTGTCAGTGTATCAGATGACCCACACTGGGTCTCCTAAGAAAGTCATCTTCTCCCCCAATGAAGTTGAAATCTCAGAGATTTCGAATGGTAAAGTCATAGCAAAAGGTGTTGTGGATCACAGTTCGAAGGTATACAAGTTTTCCCATTTCCTACCTTTCTCAAACCCCTTGGCTCTTCTCACTCATGCTAATGAAGCAAGCAAGCTTTAGCATGAGAGATTTGGCCATCTTAACTACAATTACCTTTCAGGTTTGAGTGTCAAAGACATGGTCATAGGGTTACCAAATATCAAGTTTTCTTAGGGAGTCTGTCAAGGTTGCATCTTAGGAAAACACCCAGAGCACAAGTATGAGAGAGCTATTCATGAGAGAACCTCTGCTCCCCTTGAGTTAATCCACAGTGACATTGCTGGTCCATTCCCTCATATGTCCATGACTCAAGCCAAATATGCACTGACCTTCATAGATGACTTTTCCAGGTATTGTTGGGTCTACTTCCTAAAACACAAGTCTAAAGTTTTTGACCTCTTCAAGGTCTTTCGACCCTTGGTTGAGAACCAGTCTGGGAGGAAACTCAAGATCCTCAGATCTGACAATGGTGGTGAGTATGTCAAGTCTGAGTTCATCCATTATTGTGAAGATGCAGGTATCCATATGCAACATTCTATTCCTTACACACCTTAGCAAAATGGTGTTGCTGAGAGGAAGAATAGAGCACTCAAGGAGATGGCAACTTGTATGATGGAGTCTAAAGCTTTGCCACCAAAGTTTTGGGTTGAAGCAATAAATTGTACATCCTATATCCAGAATAGGGTGCTTCACAAGCAGCTTGATGGTATTACTCCTTTCGAAGCTTGTAGTGGGCACAAGCCAGATGTGACCCATTTCAGGATTTTTGGCTCAAAGGCTTGGGCTAGAATTTCAACTGAAAAGAGGAAGGATTCGCAACTCTAAAGCCAAGAATGCCTATTTGTTGGGTATTCTGAAGATTCAAAAGGGTACAAGCTGATCAACTTGAGCACTAACAAAGCCTTCATCGAAATGAGTGTTCAGTTTGAAGAAGAGCTTTTAGCAACCATTGAAGTTGGAGAGTCCTCTTCATCACCCCGACCACTGATTGTAAGTGAAGAGACTAATGAGTTTGCTGATTCTGATATGTCTGATAATGATGATTTAATTGTAGATCCTAACAGTCCTACAAGACCAAAATGGGCAGCAAAGACCATTCATGCAGTCGGGGAACTAGCTGGGAATCCTAGTGACACTAGGAGGACTAGATCTCAATTTGAGAGTGCCCTTTGTGTGAAAGATCCACTCTTTGCTGAGAAGTGCTATTTGATGGTTGAATTTGACTCTCAGACATATGAAGATGCATCAGATGATCCAAGATGGCAAACAACCATGAAGGAAGAATACAGCTCGCTCCAGAAGAACAACACATGGGAACTAGTGGATCTTCCCCAGGGAGAAAACTAGTAAAGTGTAAGTGGGTTTATAAAACCAAATTTGCAGCTGATGGTTCACCTTTGAAATATAAGGCAAGATTGGTAGCTAAGGGCTACTCACAAGTTCAAGGTATTGATTACAATGAGACCTTTGCACCAGTGGCAAAGATGGACTCCATAAGGCTAGCTTTAGCCATTGCAACATCAAGGCAATGGGAGGTGCATCACATGGATGTGAAGTGTGCCTTTCTAAATGGAGATCTGAATGAAGAGATTTATATGCAGCAATCAGAAGGTTTTGTATCTAATCCATCTTTAGTGTGCAGGTTAAAGAAATCATTGTATGGGCTAAAGCAAGCCCCCAGGGCTTGGTATGCCAAGATTGATAGCTATTTGCTGTCACATAATTTTGTTCGATGCAAGTCTGATCCAAATGTATATTTGAAGCTGATTCATGGTTCTTTAATGATTATTGTTTTATATGTGGATGACTTATTGATAACAGGAAGTTCGAAGAAAGAGATTGCCTCCTTGAAGGATGCAATGAACCATGCCTTTTCTATGACAGATTTGGGATTGTTGAGCCAATTCTTGGGTCTCGAAATTTCTTAATCCCAACATGGAATCAAAGTTAATCAGTCTAAGTATGCTTTAGATCTGCTCAACAAGTTCAACATGAAGGATGGCAAGCCAAGCAAGACTCCATTCCTTTCTGGAGTTAAGCTTAAAGAAGCAGGTTCTTCTCCTTTAGTAAATAACACACCGTATAGGCAGTTGATTGGGTGTTTGCTTTATCTTACACATACTCGACCCGACATATCTTATGCAGTTAGCGTGGCTTCTAGATACATGGACCCACCTCATGAGATCCATTGGAGGGTAGCTAAGAGGATCCTAAACTTTGTTCAAGGAATAATAACTCATGGGATTTTCTATGCAGCAAAATCTGACTTAGAGCTAGTTGGATTTACTGACGGTGATTGGGGAGGTGACAACACATATCAAAAGTCTACTTCAGGATATTGTGTTTATGCTTGCAGATGGACCAATCAGCTGGCCAAGTAAGAAACAGAGTGCCATAGCACTCTCATCTACAGAGGTAGATTATAGAGGAGCTGTGAATGCAACTACTTAATGTTTGTGGTTGCAGGGGATACTTGGAGAATGTGGGATCGAATCAGAGACTTCCACTGTCATCTATTGTGACAATCAAAGCACCATTCGAATCTCCATTGATCCAGTTCAAAGACAACGAACCAAGTACATTGAGATCCATATGCACTATATCGAGGATCTTGTGCATGATGCTACCATTGCTCTACTCTACTGTGCATCTTCAGAGCAAGTAGTAGACATCTTCAACAAGGTGTTTTGTGAGAAGACCTTCAGTTATCTCAAATCACTGCTAGGGATTGCTAATCATGTGGTGAAGAATGATTGATAACAAGATTTCCAAAATTTTGTTTTGTGTCCATGTTTAAGGGAGAATTTTCCCATTGGGTTTTTGCCTCTTTCCTTGGTTGTATGGACAAGCAATATGTAAAGGGTGACTAAGCCTTGTTGCTAGGCCCTATATTTTTTTGATATTTTCACATAAAGTCAGGCTTAAAGGGGGGTGTTAGAATAATCAAAACCATAGTTACCCATATTTGACATTAATTAATCATTTTTGTCTTATTCCTAAATTCTTAGATTCTTTACTATGCTGGTTGGCATCCACTTGCACTTAGAAGTCAACAAATGTTAAAACTGACTTAAGGAGCGCTTTAGAACATCCTGGAATCATTTTTGGCAACTCTGCTGTAATTCCAGAATAGCAAAAGCGCAGTTCTGCTTTTTTTGAAAGCTGGCTTGCTTTTTTAGCAGTTTTAAGGAAAAAAGGAAAAGCTAGTCTAGGAGTAATTGTCTTGTTTTTTGCCTTAAGCACCCGTCTTCTTTTTCTCCATCCAAAAGCATGGATCTGATTTATTTCCTTCACTTATCAGTTGATACAACTCATTCAACCAATTCGTGAGCATCTTCTCAGATTAAGAAAGCGTTTTGTTTACCTATGGGGGATTTTGACTAGTTTAGTAAGCCTGCTTTTTGTCCAATTCGAATAACATCCTTATGCTTTCAAATCTTTGATGTAATTATATTTGGACAGCCTATTACTTTATGAGGTTGGCTGATGTACACTTATTCAATACAGGATTGTGTTATGCTCCAATTTCAGTCTCATTTTTTTTGAATTTTGCATGTTTGATTAGTAATTTTGTGAGTGTAATTGTTCTACTGCTTGGGTTCAATTTCCACACCTAATGTTTCCATCTAGAGTGTACCCAGAATGAAGATGTCAACTTCATTTAGATATATAGTCGCAACATTTAATTGGGATGTGAACTTATACTCATCAATTGTTAGTTGTAAGTCCATAATTTCATATTGCTTATCACCATAAGTATATCTCTTTTTGATTACACTTGATTATGGGACTAATAATTGATTTGCCAAGTTGTTGCTAATGTAATTTTCTCAGATGGTTGGACATATAGCTATGCTATTACTTTTTCCCTGAATAGTTCCCTCAAGTTTTTGTAGGTCTTAGGGAATCTTTCTTGAACTTCGCTCCTGGGTAACATTTTATTTTTATGCAACATTTTATTTTAATCCAAATTTCCGTCAAATAATAATAATAATAAGGTTATTATTAATAATATTTATCTTCTTTGGATTCTCTTTTTATCTTATTCTCCCCTTAAGACTTCTTGTATATTGAATGTAGATTGGGTGGTTGGGAGGAATGATTGTTACCCTTCCCACTCGGTTCAAATCTTGTTTTATACCCTTCACTTTTATGTAAAACCCCTTTTTATCTCACTTAATGTAAAAAGTTCTAATATAAAAATTTCCAATATAAAAGGGTAATTAGTTTCCCACTTTTAACTAAATACCACATTCATTATACAGTAGTATGTTAAACCATGTGTGGTTTTACCATGTGTGGTTTTATCTTTTTATTTATTTTTATTTTTATTTTTAATTTATTCTTTTCCTTTTTTTTATACTTTCATTTTTTCTTCTTTTTGTTTTTTTGTTTTTTTACTTCTTCCTTTTTCCTTCTTGGTCGAAGACCATAATTTTAGGGAAGCCCTAGGATAATGGTTAAAAACCACAAGATGGCCAAAAGCCTGGATCACGAACTTAACTCTGATACCATTGTAATATCCTTATCCAGATATTCTCAAATAATTCAGAATAAACCCATCATTTCTGAAATAACCCAGATATTGAATAATTGATAAATATATTGATGATGTTTTTACAATTACAATGGTAGGGCTTATATAAGCCAATTCATGCCTTTTCAAACATAAACTTTAAAGGCATGTCACTTTGCTTTTCCTAATTAATTAATTAATTAATTCTATTTATTAATTATTAATTATTACTATTAATATATATTAATATTAATATTGATATTTAATGTTATTATTTTATATATCTTATTATGTTATATATATATATATATATTTTAATTTTTTTTAATTTTTATTTTTATATAACAAATTCCTTATGGGAAATACAATGATTACCTCATTGAATGCTATGATGACAAAAGACCAATGGCAGCCTTACATTTCAAATCAAAATCTGCTTGTCATGTACCAGCGAAACACCTTTGTTAAGTAAGTTCAATTTTCTTGCCAGTGTATCTGGGGTTACAAGTTACAACTACCGTTCGTAAATCTATGATTAGGTTCTGATCTGTTGACTTTTCTTTTCTTTTAAATTGGCACAATCAGTCTCTGCCAAAATTAGATGTTTTGATGATTTGAGTCTGATGGTCGACTGGTTGTTTCTAACTTTCTACATATTAATATAGATTACTATTTTATTTAATTTTTTTGACCTGCAGGAGATTCCCTGCTATTATTTGAATCATGTTTGGATATATTCGCTAACATTTTGAAATTCTCAATTTGCAGATATATGTGCTTATGTACAAGGAAGTTACTATTGCATTAAAGATAAACAGTCTATACAGCAAACGCCGTCTTCTCAATATTCATGAGAATGTGAAGGTGCTAAGATATCCTGATCATTTCTCATCTGGTGTATATCTCTGGTATGTTATGGATCACATTGTAATGATTTATTTGAAGGGTGTTTTACTATTTGTTTCATAAGTTTGTTCAAGTGGCATGGAACATTGTACTTTGTAGATTTCACAAGTTGCATTTTTCATGTGTTTGTGTGTATAGACAGGATGCGACACCTGTTAAGTAGTTGTACATATTGGGACAACCAGATTGTTTTATACAATAACTCATTTGAAGAGAATTTAAATGTCCTTTCACAGAGGGAAAGTGGGATTTGTATATGTCAATGAGTTTCATTTATCTGTGGTTGGGTGTATATGATGTCACATCTTAAAGATGGATTTGTGCTTTTAAGGAGCAAGTGCTCTATGAATTCAATATATAGTTTGTGGGTGTAACTTTCTTGTATCAAAATAGGAGCTGGTTGAGTGTTTTAGAATCTAAGTGTCTGCACAGTGGAAAGTGCTCCACGTTATGGGATCTCAGCTGTTCATTATTCTCCTATGATTATTGATCTACAGGTCACACCATGAGAAGATTGTGATTGTTGATTATCAAGTCTGTTTCTTAGGAGGGTTGGATTTATGTTTTGGTCGATACGACACACCTGAACATACTTTGGGTGATTATCCTCCTAAAATATGGCCTGGAAAAGATTACTATAATCCCAGGTATTGGTTAAATTTTGTCATTGGTGAAATCATTGTTTGATTTTATATTGTGATTGTCAATATGCAGCATACTACTTAGAATATAGATAAATATTGAGTTTCCAGTCAAGGATTTTAAATTACAATATTGAATGGGTTGTGTGGTTTCTGCAATTCAGGGAATCAGAACCTAACTCTTGGGAGGAAACATTGAAGGATGAGTTGGACCGTCAAAAATTCCCTCGCATGCCATGGCATGATGTCCACTGTGCACTCTGGGGTCCACCATGTCGTGATGTAGCAAGGCACTTTGTTCAGCGGTGGAATTATGCAAAGGTTGACTTTCAGTTCCTCTTAGTGATTGATTGCAGTTGTATTATAGATTCCATATTTCGCTTTCATTTTGATCTTGTTTTAAGGTGCTGCAGTTATCACAGAACTTTTCTTACTTTGTTGGAGACTGCAGAGAAACAAGGCACCACATGAACAAGCTATTCCCCTACTTATGCCTCAGCATCACATGGTTATTCCACATTATCTGACCGGGGAAGAGAAAAGAGATGTACTGGGGGAGGATAAGGAAGAAGTGTATGAAGAAATCAAGAAGCAAAGATCATTATCTACACAATCATCATTCCAAGACATTCCTTTATTTATTCCTCGAGCTGATAGCGAACAGGATAGGACTGTATGCCATCCAAAACTGAATGGAATAGACAAGACTGTTCTTCCTTTCTTTCGCTCAAGGTCAAACAGTGAAGCTTGCTTCACAGAGACACAGATGAAAGATTTTGTTGATGATCATGACATAGAATGTTCTCAGGAAAGGAAGCCTGAAGAAAGGGTATTACAATTTAAACAGAATCTTTCTGAGAAGGAATGGTGGGAGATGCAGGAAAGGGATGGACAGTTGGTTAGCACAGAAGAAGTTGGTCAAGTTGGCCCTCGTACTGCCTGCCGTTGCCAGGTTGGTTTGATCTATAGCATCCCGGAAAACGACTCGAGTTACTTTTCTGTTATTTTTAAGTTGCCATTTACAGTTATGCTGTCCAAAATGAAATTTGAAATCATTATATCGTTAGAGGAACTTTAGTTGTATTTCTCTTTCTCTCACTTTGTTTGTTAGGGAGTTTCTTGATTTTACTACCTCTGTCACTGCGTAAGAGAAATGAAACTGTAGTTGAGATGCATCCCTAGGGGAGTGTATTTGATTTAGAGAGATGATCTTTCCTAGCTTTACATCTACAAGCTGTCACATATTTTCTATGTTAGTTTCACATCATTACCGTTATTCATTTCTTGACTAGTCTTTTGAAATCTAATGTATTAAGTGATAGATTTGATATAAGATTGAATGTCTTTGGAATTGTCAGGCACCCTGACTGGTGATAGAAAGTACGGACTATAGTTATTTGTTAGTAAACAAATGAACATAAAAATGACAAATGGAGTATCTTTATTGCTATTCTCAAATTTCTAATGTATTATTTGACAACAGGTTACAATTGCACTTATTGTCCTAAGATTTCTGAAAGGTATTTCTATAAGGGTTAGTCAACTTTCTTTGCTGTATTTTGAGAAACTTAATAATCAGTGGTTTTCATAAATGTCCAGTCTATGATGAGTTTAGAAGCAGTTACTAATTCCTATTTAGGAGATTTGGAGGCTCAATCACCATTGTTCTTAGATAGCATGAGAGTTGCATGTAGCCCCATGTTTAAAGGAGCTGTTCATATCCATAAAAATATGACATTTCATTTGCACCTTATAAGTTATTACTCCCTTATTCCACTATCAGTCATTTCCGCTATTAGATGCAAGTGAATCTTGGGTTAGGATATATCTAAGACTCTGAGTAATCAATGCATAAATCCTGCAACCTTTTCCAGGGCATGAAACATTTTCATTATCTATACATCTATGGAATTAGGTCTTCCTATTTTAAGTTCCCTATTTTGTCTTTCTTTTGGCATGGTCATCCTTTGGCCATAAACAAAGCAAGAAGAGGAAGGATTTTTTTTCAGAGTTGGAAAAGGTGGGTGTTCACAAAAAGAAGAAAAGTCCATACCTAGCAAGTCTCCTTCAAAGAGGAAATCCTCTCCGCCTAGTCACTGCCAATTGTGTGGCTTGAGGTCCAGTATGGAGAGTAGGTCCATTGCCAATCTTATACGTTGCTAGTCACCCATACGTCTTAATTCTCTACCGCAACCTTGTTCTTAATAACAGGGGGTTGAAACTATTCTCAATGTGTCAATCATTTTAGAATGCTTTTCATTGACCTGTGACTACTTTCTACTGAGGGCAGTGAATGACAGGCTGATGCCTGTTACTACACAAACTAACACCCCTATAGTGCAAGGTTCTCACAAGGATTTAGCCGAGGGAAAGTCTTAGAAGTGTTGCCATTGTCACCTCGACAACAATTTCTCTTTAGTGCATAGGATAAAGACCTAGCGCCAGGACAGGTTCCCTAAACACAACTAAGTTTCAAAGGATGATTCTTGGAGATATGTTTTACTGTGAAACTAAGTTGGAATGATGTCGGATCTAGATTATAGTTTCGGCAATGTTGATTTAGGGTTTTAGATCTTATCTTTGAAATGTCAATTATTACCCTAAGTTTCCAGATTACAATGAGACAAGCTTGTTGTTATATAAAGTAGATTTGGATCAGCAACAAGTATATCATAACAGCAAGAAATTTTAGCCTTTGACCAAGTGCAAATTAGGCTAGCATATGACAAGCAACGAGATGTTACTTTTAATGATTTAAAGGACCTATTAGTTACTTGTATTCACTGTCAACTTGATATATTTTATGATATTAGTTAGGTTGATAATGACAGCAAATTGCAGATCTATTGTAGACAGTCAATGATGCAAGGGAAAATGGGATTTTAATGCTTCAAACAGCTTGTAGTTAACCCAGAAATTTATACCAGATCTGAATTTACTTAAGAAACTGTTATAAAAGTGTCTTTATAACATTGACTAGACCAGCAAAACAACTTCTAAATAGCCCAGAAATTTAACCCAACAATATGTAAGTAAAAGAGCAAAATAGGGCTAAATTTAAAAAAAAAATCTAGAACCAGCAAGCAAACTATACCCAACACTATCATAAAAATCAGATTTGGAAGTACAAGATACAGTCCTAAAAGCAAATGAAATGCAACCCTAAAGGGGATTCTAATGATGCAATTTTTTAGGTTTTGGAAGAAATATTTATGCCTAAGATGAATTCAATTCTAGATTGCAAACAAAAAAAGAAAAACAGTTTTAAACTGATTTTGAGGTGTCAAGAAATATCGACTAGTGCCTAGGGTTGATGTTGGGCCTATGGGGGGTCTGTTACAGCCTGATTTAGCACTTAAGTGGTAAAATCCTAATCCATTAGTGTTATCAAGGAGCAATTTCGGAAGAGAGTACCACCGTCACCTCAGTGCAAACTTCTCACTTTTAGACCAACTATCAAGGTCAAAGGAGGCTTCACTATGGGTTGATTGGGTGAAGCTTAGGGAGAGCTAAAGGGAAAAGGCAACATAATTAAGATGTGTTGATGTGTGTTATCAAGTTAATCTTCCCAAAGTATTTAACCATGTAACATTTCAAGTAGCACAATAGATCACATATTTCAAAGGAAATACTCAAAGATGTAATGTAAAATAAACCATGGACATTTAACAAGATCAATTATGGAAATAAATAGTAGCAATTAACTCACAAGACTTGATTGTAACGTGTGATTAAGTAAGTGGGTTCCTTTTCCATGATAAAGATACATCCGCAAAATAAAGTTGTACATGAGACAAGTTATGAAATTTATGTCTAAATAGATTACGAAGTTTGGGTCTTGAATGAGTCCTTTTTTGAGAGAAAATCTTTGAAAAAGGAGTCACTCAAGGTTAATTAGTGTGAGATTTTTCAGACTTATTGAAGTGATGAATAGAAATTCCAGAATTCAAAGGATACACTTAGCCAATAGTTGTGTTAGATTTAACATGTAATGTTAAACCATCAAACCAAATGAAATTTCCAGAATTTAGAAGTGAAATTATTTAGCCGATGTACTTGAAGAAATGCGAGATTGTAAACCAACATTAACAGAATAAAACACTTAAAGTTTACTTGCTGTTATGAGGTATTTACTGTTATAAAATGAAGCAGTAAACTCAAAAATTTCCAGCATTAATAACTTGCTTCCTCAAAGTGTTTACAGTAGTAAATTGAGCAAGAAAACTTGAAGAAATTCAGAATTAACCTAGAAATTTAAAACAAAAATTTTAAGCACTTGGAACTGATATTTTTAAATGCTAGATGGTTTAGAAACTTTCCAGAAATAAAAGTAACTTGCTGTAATAACCCATAAATGTTCGTGATCTATCCTAGCATGAAACCCTTAAGAAATATGTGAAATTGAAGACCAAGTAGGTTTTTTAGTTTTTTTTGTAGTAAACAAGTGAAACAAAACAAAAAATAAAATTCAGATTTATCAAGCCTAAGAGATTTTATAACAAGATAAATTTACCTTGCTTTGACTTGGGTGAAAGGCTGAAATATTTTTAGGCTTTTTCGATTTAGTTTTCACCTTCAAACAAAAAGTGGAAATTTTTAATGGTTTTTTTGGTTGAAGAAATGGAGTTTAGGAATAGTGTATTCAATCCTTCGGTATAATGGAGTCTTTAGAGCACTTTTCCTTGGGCCTTGTATTAGTTTACTTGGCTGGAACACCTGCGAAAGAGCATGACAAATTCTGCCAAGCCTTTGGATTCCTTGCAAAAATCCCTCAAAGGAAGGGTCACCTAAGCATACACCTTCAATTAAAAATCTAGCTCATACCCTAGCCTATGCATTCTTCTAATTGTGCCCCTCCAAAGATGCCTAATACAAGTGAGATGCAAAATTAAAGCATAAAAGTTAAAACAAATAGAGAGGTTATTCCCTACTTGATCCAATAGAACAAATTTGCTCTTCTATTGACTAGATTAATTGACTGTTGTTGCACAAACTAGCAGCCTTTGGATTGCAAGCATTAATCCATTGCTAACCTGGCAAAACCTCAGGATGCCACCCCTAAGTGTCACACAGGCATACTCTTTTCTCTTTAGGTAACCAAGGTCACTAAGTTAACCTAGACTAACCACGGGAGATGTCTCCAATAAGACTTTCCAAGGTACTAACCAGTCGGAGGCTAGCTTTTGCAAGTACTAGTCACGTTGTTTTTAGATGGATAGTGTGCTTGAGAGAATAAGCAAAGGGTTTGAGATTGCGGCACACTGTGGGTGGACCAAGGGGTTCTAAATATACGTGGTATGAATACCCCATAGATTTATATTGACTAGGGTAACTCTATAGATGAACGAAAAAGTGAAAGCTACCCAGAATATGTCTACAGTGTTGAGTTAAATGGTCACCGACATTAAATTAATGCGTAATTTGGTTGCTTTTATCAAAGCCCATGATTTGATTGGTAAGTATTTGTTAGAAAAATGTGGTAAATCATCAAGCAGCAAGGTGTTCAAGTTTTTATTAATGTGGAGACTTGGGTTCAAATCCCTGAGTGGGTATGATTGTAAATATGGCTTTGTAAATACAAGAGGCATTTCTCAATTAAAAGAAGTATTTATCACAAATATTGTTGGTTTGGGATTTTAAAAGGTTTCAATACTAAAGTAGCTTGCTGTTATTTAAACTTTATGACTATAAAAGCAATGTACAACAAGCAAAAATGCACACTAATAAAATAAAACACTAATAGACTATGCTCAAATTTGAAGTTTGGGTGATTTTCCCAGGGTTTCTGGTTCAAGTTATACTGTGATTTGTTCATTAAAATGCAATTTTATGTAGATATGTACCTAAGAGCAATGAGTGATTCTAACCTAGGAATGCAGGTTAAATTAGTGGCAAAGAGCTATAACAAGGAATTTAGAAAAAATTGGAGAAGAAGAAATAGAAAAACAAATCTAATTTGGTACCTTATCGTTGGGAATAGAGTTGATTCACTCTTCCTAGCTAGTTGACTTTAAGATGAATCCCACGATTGATAAAGAACCTTGAGCAATTTGCAACTTGATCTGGCTAAGGTGCACTTTAAAAATCCTGTAGTCCTCCAACCTACATGTTGAGCGGAACATGGAAATAGAAGTTGATTAGACAATTGAAATCCTAAGCAAGTAACTAGCAAACAAGTTAGAAAATTGATGTATAAGCTAAAGAAAACAAAACCCAGAAATGAAAGCAGTAACAATTGATTTACGAGCTTAGTTTCTTACAATTTTTTTTAAAGTGTTATAACAATTGCAAATTCCAGAATTTTACATGCGACAACACGAGATTTTACCTCAAAATGGAACAGAATTCATAGACAAATAACCAGAGGAAAGTAAGCCAAAATCCAATGCCACAAACACCATTTACACGAGAAATCTATGTAAAATAAGAAATCTTTCTATTACTGAAAATTGCCTCCCCTCTACATTGAAATCTCCCTCCTCTTTTATAGAATAAAAGGGATGAATCTCTAATTGGGGAAAGATCAATGGCCGAGATCTCATAAGAATGAGATTTACAAATGAACAGTCGATATTTAATCATTACATAGTTGAGCTACATCAATGGCCAAGTTTCCCTCCTCAAGTAGGGCGCACTTGGCTGAAGTGGAGTGTGTGGGCACAAAACACGTGCAAAATCATCTCTCTAGGCTGAATAATCATCCACGTAATCACTGAGGATGACCCACAATGCCAAATCATCAAATTGAAGTTCTCCATAATGTCGTCATTTTTGCTCAGCCATACTTTTTAAAACAAACTTTAAAAAGTTGATTAATTAAGTGCCTACTAATTCCAAAATGGTAGAATCATGCAAATATGATAGGTAAAATGTATGTGATGCATCCAAGTAGTCTTTGTGAACCATAACAATTAAAATCCATGCCAAAACCTGCTTGGAAAATTTTCTTTGCAATGTGATCCAAATAATTAAATTTGGACTTATGCATTTTTTAAATTAAACTTGAGGAAAGGTCTAATTAATTTCCTATTAGTTCAAATATGCATGTAACCAAGGATGGATGGATCAAATTAGCTTCCAAAGCCATGTAATACCTAAATGATGATGACATAAACGCATGCTTTGCAGTTCGGTCTGGTTAACTAAGTCAAACTGCCATGTTGACCAAGTCAAATTGCTGAAAAAGTCAAACCTGGTCAAGCTCAATCAAACTTGACCAATGAAGCTCCGGACCTCTCAATGTGTGGTAGGAGGATTTTGATATCGCTAATGCTTTGAATTGATGAAGTATTGAAGTAAAAAGTTACACACAATTGATTGTTTAAATGAGTCATCATATAAGCTAACTAATAGATTAGGATGCATAAGTTTCATAAGTATTATTTTGGTTAATGTTTTAGGAATAGATGAACACCATATCAACAACAAAATATTTACAAGGATTAGTTCTTCGTTGGATGGTGTGGATGCATAGTCCAAAGGTTGGTGAAGTGAATTGGCCTAGGTTGGCTGAATGACTCAAGATGTGGGAGACGAGGATCCTCTGTGATCTTGACCACTAGTGTGGAAAATAGGGACGTGTCTTAACAAGGATTGTGTTATGAGGTATTCACCTTTTCGACCTTAGCAAGTAGACTCCCCAATTATTCTTTTCTTTTTGTTTTTTCTACTTCCTTTTCTTCTTGTACCTTGGAGGAGGTGACCTTGTCTTGATTGCAAGTAAGCCTTGCAAATTCTTCTTTTGACATTTCTCTCTTTTTTGATTGCTTGACTTTTGCAATTTTCTTGGTCCCTCTTGATTTCTTTAATTGCTCTTTTTGAGGCATGAGGGGGACAACCTCCTTATTTCAAATCTAAGGGAAAAAATGCTCAATGATATATCTCTTATTTAATAACAACCAGCCTCAGATATCTACCTGGGAATTTCTTGAATCTTCTTAGGGTTCACTACAACACAAGTGGGCTCAAGACATAGGGAAGACATGGAGGCATTCATGTTGAAGGGGGCATTGAGAGGAGGAGATAAAAAATCACTCGATCATCGTTTAGAGAGTCGAATGAAGACAGAAAAGTCAAATATGGAGCCAAAGGAAGAGGGGTAACCCTTGTAAATACCAAGAGTTATTTTGGTTGTTGATGTGTAAACGAAACACAAATTTCCCATCCTTATTAGCTTATGATCTATACTACTAACTATACTCATCAAAACATTCATTGTAGTGTAATATGAAACATGATGAAGTACAACACCAATACATAGCATAATCATAACGGATTCTCAGGCATGGCATGGTAACACATCACGACATGAACTGGCATTATCTCTTGTCATTCTTATCACCGATCTTTTTTTGTGGGCATAGAAGTTTGGACCTTATCTTCACAGACGAAGTGAAAATAGGTGCAAGAATCCCCATACTGTATGTGATATAACATTAACCTTACGTTGCAAAAAAATTCCTTAACTACCTCAAGATTTAGATCCACAAGCTATGCTACATTGGATAATACCTCCAAGACCCTAGAGCCGAAAATGAAAAATAGTGTTATTTTCCAATCTTAACAAGAAGATGCAATGAGGATGTTAGTTTTGTACCTAGGAATTTGTTCCCTAAGTGACTTTTTGCCTAAGTCACTTAGAAAAGGGAAAAAGGTGACCCTCACATTAAAAGCTACTTAATGAGACTTTATAAAGTTAAAGTCACTTATTGATAAATTTAAGTGGGTGAGTAAATTTATTTAAGTGATTTAAATAAATGTGATTTTTACTCTCATTGAATCTTAGCCATTGGATTGGATCTTTCTCCACCATTGGATTAGATTCCCACTTAGGGTTTAGACAAAAAGGGTTAAGGGAGGCAAAACACTTTACTTTTTCATTTTTGGAGAAGGAGAGATTGAGCTGAGAGAGAAGGAGGTCGAGCTAGGGCATTGGCACGATTCCCAAGAAGAGAGACTGCACAGAAATCGAGACAGAGGTACAGACTGCATTTAATGCTGCACAGTTTTCGAGGTGTACGGACTACATTTAATGCTGCACAGTTTTCGAGGTGTACGGACTGCATTTAATGCTGCACAGTTTTCAAAGTGTACGGATTCCGTACAGCACGGATTTTGGCACAATTTTCTAGGCAGATTTTTGGCACAGAAATCGAGGTAAACTCTGCACAGTTTTCGAGATAAAACAGGGCACAGAAATCGAGGCCGTACAGTTGTACGGACTGT
>LPNX010411962.1:476021-497898 GCA_001517045.1 Pseudotsuga menziesii | reverse complement strand
GTAAAATTTCATAAGTAACCTACAGCCAATGCAAAACCGGCTATATGTGAAAACCACGAAATGTTGACATAAACCAGCAAACAGTAAAACGCAGAATTTCTTCAGAGGAGTGATGTCTCTTATATAGGAGAAAAGATGAACTTCCTTATCAATAAAATAATAGTAAATGTAACAAAACCTTATATCTATCTTAGGGAATCTCCAAAAAAAATACTAAACAAATGAGAGTTAGAGAAAGAATGCTCAACAGTCTAACCAAAACCCCATGAGAGATGGGGCACACCACCTAGTTAAGGTCCAAACGAGAGAGAATGGTACAATAGAGGGCCATGAGAGGGAGAACCCTCCTTAGAATGGTCCAACATATAATAATAAGGCTCTAAAACCTAGAGTGCTCCTCTCAAACTCACACGTGTGGTCCAAATATGTCATCAAGATGGGATGGCAAGCCTCAAGGGAGGTCCAATAAGCAACAAACAACCTCAAACATAGGAGCGCTCTACTCAAAACAAGTGCTAAGCGGTAGGAGAGGTAATAGGAGAGTCAAACCCTTAGAGCACTCCTAAAACTTAAACAAACTACTTCCTAAGGTCACTCGTGTGGGACGACTCTACAAAATAAGCTCCATTGTCCATTTAGAAGCACCAAGAATCATCTCCTGTGGTCTAAATGTCATGTGGCAAGGTCCAAATGTGGTTTAGGAAGGTCCACTCTAGCTCAATCATCTCCCACGTGTGAAATAGGGGGGTCTCGATCATAAGAGAGAACAACCTCATCTAAATGCTAGGAAACATCAACTGCATGTGTATCCACGTGTAGTGCTCCACATAATTCATCTATTAGCCATTACAATATACAAATCAGGTGTCATAGCATGTGTAGATAAGTAAATATCCTAGTGCTAAATGTTAAACCAACATATAACTTAGGAAATGTTCTCAAATATGAAAATAACACTTGAAATTAAGTTGAAATTACACCTTTATAATAACTCAATGACCCAATTAACCTTTTCTCATCCAATCTAACATTCATTTGACTCTATTAAAGTCTTGATTACATGTGAGAGCCCCATGTTAAGTTATATAGCCTAGATTCCTAAAGTGAATGTAAATATAGTGGATGCGAACTTAGGGAAAGAAAGGGGTCTTTGCAAATTAAGTATCGTAGCAATTGTGTGTGATAGTCTACCCTAAACTTTCAAGAGTGACGGTTTAATATGTTTCTTTCGCATGTGTGCCTTCAAAGGAAGTGCTATGTTTTTTTCTTTGATGTTTCATTTATTTGCATTTTTTAGCTCTTTCATTGGCTTATTCCCTTTTGCTTTAGATTTGGCTTTGATAAATTGGGACAAGGCAACTTGGCATTTTGCAAGGGGAGTGTCTCCCATATTTTTTCCATTTCTATTTAGCAACATCAGCCTTAGAGTACTAGATTCCTTCAGCTTTATTGAGGCATTCAAACAAGGGAATAGTTATGAGACCTTAGGTTGTTACTCATGTTAGGTCCTTTACAATGGGTAAAGTGAAGGGAATGGATGAATTGGCCAGCAAGATAAAAAATGGCTAAGCAAAATGGTATGAAATGAATGAATTCATTTAATTTATTTCAATAGGGTACAAATTAACCTTTGGATAAACAACCTTCTAAGGTAGAATACACCAAGGTTAGGCTAAGACATGAACAATTGTTTTAAGTGTTATGAATTATTGTACAAGTATAAATGTAACACACCGTGCAAACATATCATCATACAAGAAAACATTCCAAGTGTCTACGAGGGTGTAGAGATATCACAACACATAGAACATTTGACACTATCTCTGCCTAGGCACATCTCATGCATATGGACCATTTGACCATGATGAAGGACCTTTGACCAATGATCTATGGGGAAGCCACATATCTAAACTCGGGAAAAGATTTATGTGATACGATCACAAACCAGTTCTGATCGACATATTACCCCTTGTTTAAAAAGGGATAACAAGGTCAATCAAGGCTAGTGAAGAAGAGCTTACTAACATTCATAGATAGCTAGGGTTTGAGTGCCAATCCCGATCGATTCCAAGAAATACTAGATCTATCCTAGGATTTACTAGGGAATAGCCTAAGTGGTATCTTCAAACTACCTTGGGCATAATATTCATGAAGCATGGTATCTTAGGGCATACAATCAAGAGCTGAAAATACACGATGTATTCAATCCTAAACCAAACAAATTTAACTGTGCAAAGTAAACAACTTACTTGCAAATCATCCCAAGATCGAAACCATTATTGATCTAAGAGTAAACCGTAACATTAGCAAGACATCCTCAACATATTGCTAGCTTATCTATTCACAAGCATTGACCACAATGACTAAGCATTGACTCCAATGGTGTATGAAGCAGATGGTCTCGCAGTGGTGGAAACACACGCACATGTCCATCCAGGAAGGACACCCCAAGACCCCGATCCTCAATCATGGAAACTGAGATCAAGTTCTTCTTCAGCCCAGGTGCATATAGAACATCTCTCAAAATCATGGGACTTGTGGACTCTCTCAAAGTAATGGTCCCACGCCCAACTGCTCTAACAACTGTTTCATCACTCAACACTACCTCCACATCAATCTCTGCTTGTGAAAGCTCAGAGAACATCTCTCGAGCACCTTTCATGTGGCTCGAAGCTCCACTATCAATATACCATGTGTTGGTAGTGGATGCACTCAAGTAATGGCCTGTCAACAAGGAATACTCAATCTCAATATCAACATCTGCACTGGTGATGATGGATGCTCTCTCCCTATCAACATGCCCAGTGCAAAGAGAAAACTCTCTCTCAAATCTCGCTGTAAACTGCTCCACCTTTGCCGAAGCTGCTGTTTGCTTCTTCTTCTTCTTCTGTGGACACTACCCAACATAGTGTACAAACTTCTGACAAGCGAAGCACTTCACAATGTTCAAATCCGTCTTCTGCCCCTCCTGCTGGTTAGCCCCACCCTTCTTGGCGCCCTTCTTGAACTTCTTCTTCCCCTTAGTAGTCAAAGCCACATTCTCGTCATCCTTCCTACTAGTAGAAGCGTTGCCCTACACAAGACCTCTCTGGGTCTCCTCCTGAACAAAATCATCACAAATCATGTCCCATGTAGGCACGTTTTCCCTAGCTACCAAAGCCTCCACAAACACAACCCAAGGATTTAAAACCCCATTCATTCATAGCTGTCCACACTAGCTCTGCATTAGGAACAACCTCCCGCATTGCTGCAAGCTCATCTCTCACTTGAGAGATCCTAGTAAGGTAAGATATCACAACCTCCCCTTTGGCCATCTTGATACTTTTCAACTTCTCCCTCAAAACCATCTTCCTATTCTTGTTTTAGCTTTGAAACAAACCGGTCAAAGCATCTCACATCTTATATGCATGGGTATTACTCGAGATGTGAGGGATCACATGGTCTTTCACTGCATCTAGGATTATCCTTCTAGCTTTTATGTCCTTCTTGTTGAAGGTAGTAAGTGTTACTGCATCTGTGGAAGGGGAAACACCAATAGGAACCGTTGTAGTGTTATGAACCACCTCATCCCACAACTCATTTTCCTCCAATATCAACACTAGCCTAGCTTTCCACGGGACAAAATTCCCAACCCCATCAACCCTATCCTCCAACCTAAGACCTGTAGCCATCTTCTATGCAAAGTTCAAGTTTCAAAAGGTGCTGCCCACTGACAAAAGAAATTATTGAAGTCTGAAAATTTTCACTGTGTATAAATCTGCCCTCTTTTTAACAAAGCTCTGATACCATGTAGGATTTTCAGCACTCTCTTAACCTGATTTCCAACTCCGTTTATAACATTGTTTAATGCCCAACCCAATTTGTTTTTCTGCTGTAAATTAGATTTTTCTCATAAACATTAAGGACTGAAACACAAAGAGAGTTTCTACAACATTTTACTAACAACAAATAAACCACATTCAACCAGAAATTTTAGACACAGTATTTTTGTACCAATGACCCAGGAAAAACTCCAATCTCCGGGGAAAACCTGTGAGAGAGAGAAATTTTTATTATCTGGAAAAATTACAGCAATAGACAAAATAATTTCAGACCAACTTATCTCAACCGGAAGAAAATTTCTGCCTCGTTTTCTGTGCCCAAACAGAAAAATGCAAACTCGGAAATTTCTGCTACCTGCCTCGTTTTCCGTGCCAAACAGGAAAAATTACAAACTCAAAATTTTTCCTGTAGCTGCCTCGATTTCCATGCTGCTGTACGAACATACTGTACGGACTGTATGTACAGACCTCGAAAACTGTGCCTGCAATAAATGTCTCGAGATTCATGCCCAAGTTTTCTGCCTCGAAAAACATTCCTGAAGACTGCCTAAAAAATTATGCCCTGTATTGCTGCTTGGGATCCGTGCTGCTGTACGAAATCCGTACAATACGGCCTGTACCGTACAACAATAAATGTTGCTGCATGTTGCCTTGATTTTCGTGCCCTCTGTTTGTCGTTTCCTTCCTCGAAATGCGTGCCAAGAGAAAATTGCTGCCGCTACTATTTTCCTCTTTCTCAGAAAATGGCTCTCTCTTCTCTCTCAAATGCAAAAGTGCCTCTTCACTTGGAAACTTTCCTTTTAGGTGAAAAAATTAGGGTGAATGAAAAGCCATCTAATCCTAGGGCTTAGATTTGTCTAGATGAGTGGTTGTGATTAAAACCACTTTTCTCCATAAAATATTNGCACTTTATTCTCTAAAGTGCAATTAATGCTCATCTCAAGTCATTAATATAAAGTCCAAGTGACTCAAACCCCTTTTCCTAGTGACTTAGGCAAAAGTCAGTTAGGGGAACAACTCCTAGGTAAAAATCAACACTTTCTAACTTGTTTTACAATGTAGGAGACCCTCTTTATATAGGAAGAGAGATTTAACAAACTCATCAATACAAACTATTAAAATCCTCCTCATGACCTGGTCAAAACACTAAGACACCAACTACTTTCCCAAGAGAAGGGAGGCACAACTCTATGGTAAGTGAACTACTACATCAACATTACAAAATTACTCCCAAAAGATGGAGTTCTTCAAATAGATCTAATCATAGCATGGGTAAGGGTCGAAAATCCTAGGGTTTGTAAGCTCAAAATCCTCAAAAGTGCAATGCATGCAACCAATAATGCAACCAATCTCCACCAAATGAGGGATGTGTCATAGAAATAATGGCATGATGGACCAAACATGCCTCCAAATATGTGAAGGAGGGCATTCCTAAAAAGTGGCTGAATCATTATCAAAGCAAATCAATCCAAGTGTTAGACAATGCAATCTGTGTAGGGCGTTAGCTCTAGGAAGCCCAATGATTTTCAATGAGGAGAAGTACCCTCAAATACATAAGAAACAACCCATGAAAAGTTTAGCAAGTGCACTTTTCAAACTCATTGTTACTTTCATCAATTATTCCATCAACCATAGATTCACTATCATGTGACCATAATTAAACACCTATTATGTGTTAGATATTTAATAAAAGATGCTTTTCCTAAGTTTCTAAGTGAGGTGAGAGTGATGGAGTGAGTGTGGCACTAGGGAAAAGGTGTTCATGAATTGACCATCATAGAAATGTGAATAAGTGTTAGGTTTTCCCCTTAGCTTTTAAGAGCTAGGGGTCATAGTTTTTTCTTCCACATGTGTGTCTTACAAGGGAGCACTTTTTCTTGAGTTACCATTTCCTTGTGCCTCTTTTTGTGATCCCTTTATATATATTATTAGCCTTTCATTGGCTTAGTCCCTTTGCTTTAGATTTGGCTTTGATAGCTTGGTACATAAGGAATCGAGCTTTTTTGTAGGGGGGCATTGTTCTCATATATAACATTTATAATTTAGCTACACCAACCTTAGAACACTTTGACTCTTTTCCTTTGATTTAGGCATTCATACATGGGAATAGTATATATAAGATCAGATAATTTTCTTAATGTTCTACTGATGATCACAAAAGTAGGTTAAAGCATAGTGGAAAATATCGGCATCGACAAAAAATCGATGAGGGTTCATAAAACATCTTCTCGGCAACATCGGCGAAAAAATCGTCAAACCACGGCAAGCATTAAAAAATGCAAATTTTGTACTTTAATAGGGTCAAAATTTGCTTATCGATTTTTGTCGATGTCCGATTTTTTCAGGCCAAAAAATTGGCAGCCAGAAAAAATCGCGATTTTTTCCACTATGGGTCAAAGGGACTGCTAAATACAATGATGTCATTACAAAGTAGGAGTACCAAGTGGTCTCCTATAGAAAGGCAAGATGCAGAAAGCAAGATAATGTAAGATAAAGTAGAGAGTGAGAGCATGATTGAGGCATGTATAACTCTTGTGGTCAAGTCCAGAAACCTACAATAGGACGAATATGTACATGGAGGAAGGTATAGGAGCAAGAACCAAAGGTAATGAGGTAGGGTTGTCATGGAACCCGATCATCTCTTCTAACATCCAAGGTCAAATGAAGGAAACTCAGTGTAGTATGATGCCCAAAAGAAGAGCTAGTGGGAGGCTTAGGACATCCACTGTGTTGCTGTCTAGAATGTTTTAAAACTTGGACATGGAATCCGAATCGGTCAAGGGTCAATTCGGACTCGGACTTGGACTCAGAATCAACAATGAATCGGTCGATTTGAATTTAATTGGTTTACTAAAAACACATAAAATATTCAAGTTTTAAAGAAAACAAATATTTTAAAGATTCTAATCCATGATTCCAAAGCATTATAGACAAAATATCCAAAGTCTGCTCATGTATATTCCATATGAGGGTGAACATATTAAAATGGCACGAAGTGTACCGTGATTCATCATTCACAAAGGCAACAAGCTTAGCCTTCAGGCACTCAATAGTCAACAGTATAAAGTTATAAACCAAACTCTCCTCTTCTTAATGCACAACAAACTCCCTGATTGAAATTCTGAATATAGTTGTTGAAGAAAAAATAAAAGATGCCAATGATACTCCTATTATCACACAACACTTGATGAAAGTTCAACAAACACTTGAATGTGATTGTTTATGGAATATGGAGTTATAGACTCAGCACACTGCCACACTCCACGGAGTCCAATCATAGTCTATGAGTCCACACTGCACAATCCATAGTCCACATTGCGTGGCGTCACTACATAGAGCCCATGCTAGCAAACACATGCTATAGTCATAGATTCACTCCAATTATGTTGCAACCAATTGTCTGCTGTCATCCAAGGGCAAGTTTGATAGAAAATAGAGGATGGGGGGTCATTTTATAATTCTAGGCCATAGGGTTAGGGTTAAAATTGTTAAATTAGGAAATAATTAAAAAAAATTAAACTTTACAGTTTTATGACCTCCACATATCAACTTGGGCGAGTTAGCTAATAACTTGGGCGAGCCGACCGACTCGGTACCGACTGGGTCGAGTCAGACATTAACTCAGCCCAAACCGGTTACTCGAATCGAGTTATAGGCTGACTCGACTCTGCTCGGCGTCAACTTGGTCAACTCGACCGAGTCAGAGTGAGTCATCCAAGTTTGAAAACTATGGTTTAGACGAGGTAGTGCACTGCTGAGGTCTGGGGGTTCTCATTCGCCTCCTTGGGAAGGATCTGATCTTGTCATGCTGCTGAAATCTCATGGGATGGGGGGAGGACCCATGGGTCTTCATTGATCTGTAGTAATATCAATTTGCTGCTTGGTCCCCCTTTTTGAAGGTAGTACCTTAAAGTAAGAAGTGATCCGATAGGTAGTATCTCGCCAGATATCAAAACTCTTCTTATACAATAGATATAACAACAAACATAACAACAATACATGGTTTTGCTATTATCTTCAAACTTAGTGTTAAATCCTTGAACGTTTTTCTCTTAACTGTGTCAAAACGACAAGACAATTAAGAGCTGGAAGTAACCATCCCAAGAGGATAAAATGCTGAAATCAAATATGCAGGATACACAATATGTGGACAGATGGAAATCTCATATATATATGTGCAATGAACAAAGTATATACATATCATAGCCTCCTCTAAAAGGCTTGGACAAAATGCAACCACCCAAGATGCCCTAGCTAGGATTAGTCAACGAGCGCTAGCTCCTCTAGGTGAAAGAATTCCTCCAATACTATCTCCAAGGCAAGACATCTTGCTTTTCTTCCCCAAATACATTCAAGGGCCTCCAAGGGATGAAACCCGAGCCCTAAAATTTGAGATGCTCCGAGAGACCAAGAAACCCTAGCACCCAAGAGAGAGAGAGAGAGAGAGAGAAAGCGATCAAATGTATAAAGAAGATTATTAAGAGAAGAATCGTCCACCTATTCCTCGTATTCCCTGTTAGGGTTTCCTCAAAAGCCCTTGCACATCACTAAGAGAGCACTCCAAAGAAGATATACAAAGGAATATTTGATGATGTGATGTGTTTTTGGAAAGACTCTTTCTTTCTTCTATTTATATGAGAGGTAAGGGAGGCCAACAATATAACACCGGTTGGCCTACAATATAACACATGTTGGTGTAATCCTTACAATCAAGCTTACTAAACATAAGTAAGCCACACACAAGTGAAGTGCTCCATTCCTAGAGTACAAGTGTTAAGCTCCACTGATGATGCCATGCACAATAGTGATCCAAGGTGATGTAGCTATGCAAGGCAAGTCCACATACTCCATATTGAGCCTCCATGGATTCCATCCATCCTCCAAGGCCAAGTAATCCACTGGGCCAACTACCCATTGCAAGAATGCTATCGAAGCCCCAAGCATCCTTGAGCCATCTCCAATCCTTTGAATAGAAAACTAAGCTGCCACATGCCATCTAGGACTTGTAGCCCCCCTCCACAATGTACAACACTGCTCAGATCTTGTTGGGCACTCTCCCATTAGGTGAATCCTCCATTTGGTCATCATGTAGGATGCCCACCATCCAAGCAAGATATCTCCAATGCCCTAGAGAAGAATAGTGGGCTAGTGATCATTTGAGGTTTGGCATCCATTGAGCAAGCTATCACAAGTGTGCATATCCATCATAGACTATCTCTCATGCTACAATCCATCCTGGACCATCCAAGCGCTGAACATACACTATATACCGCAAATCTCATGAAGCACCCCAAACATGGTGTAAACACTTTCCGAGTAACTCGAAAGTCTAACAATTACTTGGAGTAAAAGTTACCTATGTCCAAGTGAAAGGCAAAAAGCACTCTCTCAACTTGGGTGCACACATCTCTAGCTCATGATGGACAATACTAGGTTACTTGGGAGCAAAAGTGAAAGCGGGAGCGAGAGCGAGAAGCGAAATTTTCAAAAGCTTCCGATTTGGAAGCATTTTTTTATATAATATATATATATTTTTGAAAGCGGGAGCGAGAGCGAGAAGCGAAATTTTCAAAAGCTTCCGATTTGGAAGCATTTTTTTATATAATATATATATATTTTTATATATTTTGATGCATGTATGCCAACAAATTGAACTCATAGGTAAATTGAACTCATGAAATGCTCCACCTCAAGTGGTGCATGCTCCTTTCCTTGAATAAATTTTGCTGTAGGGCCAAGTTACTCCATAACAACTACCTTAGTTGAAGTGAAAATCAAATTGGAGTGAACTGAAGTGAAAGACATGTCAAACTGAGAGACTTCCCTAGGTAGGGTGCCCTCCTCATAGAATTGATGATAGACCATGTGGGTTCCAAAATTGAAGGAAATGACACCTCCTCAAGTGATTCATCCTCTTCCTAGAATAGTCATTGCTTGGACCACAAGTCAACTTGGCAAACACTTGCTTGGACTGCAAGCAATGTCAAATTGAAGCAAACTTGTATTGTTATTTTCATTTTCACTTTGTTTATGAATTAAATTGTTAATTGTCAAATTAGCTTCTAATCCAGTTATGGCCAATTAATTTCTTTAAAAGTTGGATGGTTTAAATTGAAGTTAGATAAGATAAGATAAGATGATTTTATTGATGTTCGACTAATGACCACAAAGTGGGTCAACAGGATTGTTGGTTACAATGATGTCCGTACAAAGCAGGAGGACCAAACAATGTCCTTTAAAAAGAAATAAAACGAAATACAGTGCAGAAGGTAATAGTGAGCAAAGCGAGTTGTGCCGAGGGATGAGAGAGCTTCAACTGCAGCCACAAATCCAGAGCGTCGCCATGGGGCGGAGGTGTTATGGCGGAGAAGATCCTGGAGCGAATAGGACCAAGGAAGGTCTAGTACTCCTAACATTCGAGGCCAAATGAAGAAAACTGAGGGAAGTTCAATAAAGTTTGCTGGCCCGACGAGGATGTGGCTGCCACTGAGTTGCCGTCTGGAAGAGTTTGCATGATGTTGAGGTCTGGAGGACCAGGTCCATCTCATAGAGAGAGGTCTGCTACGGATTCGCTGCAGAGATCTCATGGGACAAGATGCGGTCCCACAGATTCTCACTAATCTGGAAACTGGCTCAGTATCATGCCGGTTGGTCTCTTGGTGCCCCTGGCTAGTGGTAGCACGTTGAAGAATGCTGTGATTTTCTATGTGGTGTCAGGTCTTGTGGGAGGCTGAAGAATATGTGCTCGAAACCTGAGAGCCTCCTATAGATAGAGTGCTAGACATTTCTGATCAGGGTACCTGAAAAAGTTGGCTAAGGTCTGAGAGCCTTTGAACAAACAATGGAATCGTCCTGTGATCTCGTAGTATATGGGGCATCTGAAAATAAAGTGCATCTCGGTTTCCACTTCCTATAGATGACAAACTTGGCAGATCCTGTTTGATATATCAATCTGGTGGTCTGTCTCTACCCGAAGTCTATGGGATCCTACGCTGAACTGCTCGAGAGGGATACGAAGGGCATGCATCTAGTGACGGAAAGTGTATTGGGGTCGGACAATGAGCCCGTCTGTTTGAGGTTTTGTTTCTAATTTACAACCTGGATACTTTAAAAGTATTCATTTCAAAAGCCATCTCATCTTGTTTAAACTGTGAAACTTTATCTTCCATACTTTCCATTGGAAATAATTTGCAATGTCCATTTAACCATGTTGGGTTGTTTTCTTTTGTTGTGAACTAGGGTGGCTGGCTTGCTTCTGCTCTAAGCCAGTTATAATGTCATCAAATACAAACTAAATATATTGAATTTGCATTTTCTTTATATTTGGCATAAAACTAATTTATGCCTACAAGAGCAAAAACTAATTACATCAGACCATGTTTCCTCATCAAAATATATTTGAAGAATAAGACATCGGTAGTAGGTATATCTATAGCGTATTTAGCTGTCCTTGTAGGCTCATTTTGTTTTGTTCAGATTTATAAAACGGTTACATTGTGCTATCCAGGTGTTAAGGAGTGTCAGTCAATGGTCAGCAGGTACAAGTCAGCTTGAAGAGACCAGTATTCATGCAGCTTACTGTTCACTTATTGAAAAAGCAGAGCATTTCATATATATAGAGGTAACTAACCAAGAATTTTCAATTTTCAATTATCATAATTGTGGGAAACCTTACTCTATATGTTTCATATTTTTGGGTTTAATCAATATGTATACAAAAGCTTTAGATTGTACTATGCTTGTTTCAAAATGCTATCTACATCGGAATCATCTGTACAGAACAATTCATAATGAATATTGCTTTTAAAAAAAGACACCTATAATAATTTTGATGCGACAACAAGTTATTTTACTGAAGTCTATTGCACAAGTTATTTTATTGAAGTCTATTGCACAAGTTGTTTATGAAAGAGGGTGCCGTGCTTAGTCTAAGAAGCATTTCAGAATATTGGATAATAAATGAGGATATTGTGTAGATATATCTGTTTTCCTATTTAGGTTATTGAGGGACCTTTGTTAAACGCTCTTGCTTCTGTTTTTAACTTTTTTTCCATCTTAGGTAGGTTCCAAGTTGTCAAAGTATGAATCTTAAAAGACTTGGGGTGAGCAACCAATAAAAAAGTAATGAGCCTTCAATAAAAAAGTAATGAGCATTATTTATGGCAGTATACATATTTTAACTATAAAATGAGCATATTTCCTGTCATTTTAACTAGCTATAGTCACGTGATTAGACTTCATATATGTATGTCAATCAGGAAGATGATTAAATGTGCTTGGGAATTGTCCCTTGTTAGGCACACAAACGATAACACAAGCATCTTCAAATGATAGATAAACCAGAATAATGCTGAAATCCTTCACAATATAGCAATGTTTGTTATATCAATCTCAAAAAAGTAGTAGGGAAGTTGTCATGATTTAAATGTATTAATAATTGATAGAAAAAATCATGTAATAGTAGGGAAGCACATGATGCCTATGTTTAGTGTCTTGGAACACATTACCATTCTATAAATGAGAATCGAGATTGATCATGTAGCCATTAGGTTCTTATTCCTTGTCTTCCAAGCTAGCTAGAATTTCTATTACCAGATGTGTCAAATTGATATAACAAGGTGTTTCTCCCAAGGCACCTCAATCCTGTTCAATTTTTAGCATTAGCATAAACTTAAAAATTTGCATATCTACTTAAACAATTTAGCAGTGCAGTAAAAAACTCATTCATCACATCAGCACACATGGACACACTATTTTTCATTGGGGAAACCTTCAAAAGACAAAAACCCCAAAAGCATTAATAGCTCATCTCGTAAATGAGATGACTCAGAAAATTCTTCAAAAAGTTCCTCAATTCCAGATCTGGAATTTACTAGTCACACTAAAAATTATCAGCAAAAACTCAAACTGATAATTTAACCACAATTTCCAGAAATTATAACTTTTCCCAAATTAGGACTTTTCCAGAAAACTGATATTTTTCTCTCTCCTGCAAAAAAAGGCTGTTGTTCAGATCTGACTGTCACTTTGACAGTCTGTACTTTTTCCTGCCATACAATTGTACGGCCGTACGGATCCATACAGATCTGGGTTTACTGCTGCCCGTTGACCTTCTGCCTGCCCGAAATTTCTTTGCTGTCTGCCTGACCTGATTTTCTGCCCAGCTGCCCGAAATTCTTTTGGGTCTGTCAATGGGCAGCCCGTGACCCTAGGGTCTGCCCGGCAGCTGTTGCATCAGTCTGCTGGCAGCTGGCAGCCCTCACAGGTAATAGCCTGTGGGCTGGAGGAAGAAAGGGCCGAGCCCTAGATGGCTGCCGGGAAAAGAAACAGAGGCAGCCCGAAAGGAAAGAAGGGGCTGTCCAAAAAACCAGCTTCCTGAAAAACCACACAAAAATCTCAGCTGCCCGAAAAATGAAGAGGGCTGCCCAAAAACGGAATGCTGCAGATGGCTGTCCAAAAGATTTGCTGAAGATAGGTTTGCTGATAAAACCCTAGCTAGGGGTTTGCTGGGAGTAGATGCCCTAGCTGGGGCAAAAACAATCTTCAATGAAAGCTTCAGTAAAATAGCAGCTTCACTTGTGAAAGAAAAACTTGTGTAATAATGAGAAGACTTGATCTTCTTTTATAGCCTTCGTTCACCTGTAAGTGGACAAGATTAGGAAAGATAAAAATAATAATATTTTTAATCTTTTCGTAATTTCACTTTCACTTTTACCAAAAGGGTCCTTTTATTTTTCCTTTGACTTTTATAAGAAGTCCTTATTTATTTTGACTTTCACTTGTGGTCATTTTCCTGTGGTCAAAAGTCTTTATTTATTTTGACTTTTGACTTTGGCCTTTTTCCTAGTGCCCCTATGGTCCTTTTTGATCTCAAAAGTACATCATCATAAACCAAGAGAGTTATTAATGTTTTTATCTCACACTGTGTGACACCTAGATCTGGTACTAGGGTAACTTAACCAAGGGTAGCTAATCCTTGGAGAAGCACACCAAGCCCATAGATCAAGGGTCAAAGTGCCACACACATTCCCAGACCCAGTCATCTACAATTCAGCAAAATGGTCACTCAACACTGGGTTGAGTCTTCACCATGGTCCCAGATCGGGTGGTCCCATTCTCCGAAGAGAAGGGCTCTCGATGCTGCTCAGGAAAATCAACAAATCCAAGGGTGTTTCAAATCCTTTGATCATAGTGCTACCATCTGTTATCAAATATATATTGTTGCTAGGCTACTATGATACAACATGCAACATATAGATTGATCTCTTTAGTTTTGTAAGCCAGACATTCAGATGGGGTACAACATGGATCATCATTACAGCATGAGCCATTCATAACTTTCATTCAGTAGCAGATGCATAGTATTTTCTTGCTATGCCTGAGATCTCCTTGTCCATTGAGATGACTTTGGTGATGATCTAGTTCATTCGAGCAGAGCAGCAGAGACAATACACAATTCACAAAAGGGCATATCAAGTAGAGACATGTTTACGGTGAGATCAGGTATATTGCTTCTTGGTAGGATTTTGCTCTTTGATGTCTACTAACACCTTTGACTTGTTATGCTAAGATGATTATGGTGACCTATGCTTATATTATATGTTCCACTTATGATTAACTTGTGTTAAGAATGATTAGAGAATATGATGTTGAAGACCATTGCTTATGCCATGCTTTACACAACTTTTAAACTTTAGTGCTATGTTGTTTCCATGTGTCACTTGTCCTCGTCCATCTTGTCTCATCCATGATTGATTTTTCCCTTGACTTATGACTGAGACATGTGAGATTGAAGATCATCTTCCCCACTTTGACCCTTATGCATGATGGATCCCATGTTGCTTTGTGTCTCAGCTCTAAGTTGTGCAACAAAACTTTTCGAAGCCTTGATCCTTCTGTGCCAGGAGATTTGCTGGTGTTGGTTCCTGAGCTTAGGTGAGTTGAATTTTGAAGCCTTGACCACTCTGGTCGGTTGTCCCCAATGTTTGGTCTCGATTGTGGATATTCCTCCTTAGTTGCCCAAGAAGTTGTTAGCTAAAACTTGAAGCAATATGTCTACGATCATTACATGCATTACATGCATTACATGTTACATGTTATATACAATGAAATGCAAGCCCACAAATAAAGTTGCAAACTATGCCCTTAGACACAACTCAAAAATGGCTATGAAACGAAATTGTGAAATAGCAAAGAACAGTGGATAAATAAATGCTAAATCTAAAGACTGTTGGACATCTTATCTAGAAATGTAATGATTAATTCCTCACGGAGCCTACGAGTTTTGATGTGAGATGGAGTTAGGGACAACTAATTGTAAGTGTCCCTAAGGATCTCTTCACTACAATTTCTTGTGTACTCAACGCAAGGGTCCTAGAAAAGATCCTCACGGAGTGTGATTATTAGCTTGGATGTGAGCTGTAAACATGTTGTTAAAGTTGAATGGACTCTTTTAAGACCAACTCATCCACTTGTGAGACACCACCATTCCCTATTATTCTCTGTCATGCATATGTCACTATGGTTGTGTGTATTTATCATCATTCAGAGAGATCATATGGCCAAAGTCAACTACAAGTCATTACCCTTTTGCCTTAGCCTTGTTTTCCATCTTCACCCAGCATTGGCAAATTGATTAAGCTTTGTAAGTATGGCATATACAAGGGACTTCCAGAAGAATCAAACATTGTTCAAAGTAACATGTATATTTTACTGATTATTATTATTATTATTGTCACCATGATTTAAGTTGGGTTTTGATATACATCTTGGAGCAGTTCTTACCTTGGATGCATGCAGGTTCAACTCCATTCAGTATCTCACCTTCAGTTTGGGTGTTTTGACTTGGTCAACCCAGCTGACCAAGTCAAACACATTTCCCAATGTAGTGACTACAAAAATCAACAGTGATAGTCTCTAGACACTTATGTGTAGTCAATTTGCCCCAATTCTCATCCTGAAGAAAGCTGTAATGATTTTATTTGTTTTCAGCGAAGTTGCACGAAACGTGGAAAAGTTTCCAAGTTTTCGAAACAGGGACGCCTAGAAATGTGACCCCCCTAAAATGGGTACGTCGGGGGAAACGTAGTATATATATATATATATATAATTTTAAAATACCCCATTGTTTTGTAAAAAAATAAGAATGAAACAAATAAGCAATAATTGAGAAGAAAAGCAGATCTTTATTAATTGAGCCTTTATCAGATGAGGCTTTACATCCAAAATTAGCCTTTATAGATGAGGCTTTACATCTATTTTAATATTTTAATAGTAGAGTTTGGACTTTGCTTATACTTTGTAAACAACTGCCCTTTCTATACAACTGCAAGAAAAAGACAAACATACAATACAAAATTTGATGGAAGCTCTTTGCTCAGTCACTTTCTAAGGACGCTCTTCTCAAAACATTGCAAATAGTTTATGACAAACATGTGCTTATAAAGATTTTAGAATAGGGTTTTAGATGTTTCTAGATGTTAATTAGGTAAATTGAAAATTAATTTTAAGAAAAACGACTGTATTTTGGGCCCCACGACTCACAAAAAAATTTGGAAACGCGTCGTACAACACGGAAAGTACCCGAAATGTCGTCGACTGCATTGTACGACGTTTCCAAATCGTGAAACGATGTAGGATACGACCGACAACGTTTCGTACTAGTACCTGTGTTTCGGGGAGTTTCCGGTACCGGTACGCCCTTCTCGACAGAGTTTCCTGCAAACTAGGTTTTCAGAGGTTGTACCATTAAAAAATGAACTAGGAAATCACCGAAGAAATCGATATGGCTTGTGTAGTCAAGGAAATGCAAGGAAATGCTTCCAGATGATGTATTATTGCTCTCTGGACATATTTGCACCAGTTTTATTTAGTTTCATGTTTCAAATTTTTTATTTGGCTCACCTACGGAGGACGTTCCCCATGGAGCGCCCCTCACCTTGGTCATGTGATGTATTTCATTGATATATCTTATGTTATGATGTTGTATTGAGGCCTAGGGTGAATTAAGCCCCTAAGGTGATCTCCTTGATGTATTATCATGTTATATCCTAGCACTTTGATGTATTATGCCTCACTTAAGCGTCCTTGGTCATTAGTGCGCCCCTCTTGATTTGGTCATCTTGATCCATGTATGTAGAACAAGAAAAAAGATCTCCACCATTGATGATGTTATAATCTCAACCATCGGATGAACGTTAGTTTAAAAGTGGACACACTCTCGATTTATTTAAGAGAGGTGCCCCCCATTGTAAACCATGAGCTCTAGCATTGGAACTTTTGAATAAAGAGATTTTTTGGGGATTCAATACTTGTATTTCTATCGATGAATGAATGTGATGATGACTGAAATTGTTTCTCTCTTGCATTAAGTTATTTTGGCATAGCTTCTTGTATCTTTTAGACCCATTTCGATTTTTGCAGGTAAAGGAGGCGAATTGAAGACGAGTGCATTGGCGAGGAGGCTTTCCCTGACGTGATTCTTCGGTTTGGTTTTTATCAGGGAGTGGTTAATTCTTTATGACTCCATTTTTCTATATTTTACTTCTTATTGTAGATCTCGACCTTTCTTGTTTCACTTACTGGTTTTCCCTTTGTGTGGCAAGAAAGGAGGATGCTAGGGTCATTGAGCAAGATGTTATATCAATATCTTGTTTAGATCTCTCATTTGATCTATGAGGAAGCAATCCTAGTCATCTAGGAAGGTATCTACAAATTCTAGGTGAGTTTCTCAGCTTATTTCTCTCTGTTTAATTTTTCATGCATTGCCCATCAACCAATTTTACTAAAAACCCCCTTGTAGTAAGTAGGAAAATTCAGCCTATTTTCTCTCTGTTTGGGTTTTGACAGCCATCTTCCAAAACCCAAACTCCCTCCTAGGCGTCACCCTTGGACTCCATCTATCAATGCAAAAGTGGCACTGATCTCCTAGGCAAATCACCCTCCCTTCATTGCTAACGATTTTTTTATTGTGTTTTGTTTCGGTCCTTTATGGATTCCATCTGTTGTCATATCTCTCATCCAAGCAATAAATCTAGTGTGTTAAAAGCCCTAATTCACTAATCAAACCCTATTGAGGGCACTCCCTTAATTTCACATCCAAATCCCCCTAGGGTTTCAAGTTTGATAATTTGGATTAACACAATTTCTGGATCTTGAAATCGATTCCACAAAGCCACCTAATAATCAACTTTAGTGATATTTTCAACATTTGTCACCCTTCTCCACTCAAGTATTCCTCTTTTTGTGGCTTCATCCTTAGATCTAAGCTTTATAGCTATTCACCTTACGTATTCTATTCTGTTAGTTTGATTTGGTGAACTAGCTTTAGGTCTTTCCTTCTAGGATTGTCTGGGTCTCCCCCTTTGTCACTAGGGCTTTAATGGCATAAAGCGAAGGATCTCAACCGGCGTGACAACCGATCCATTATCTAGGGGTTGGGGTATTTGTGGTTCACCTCTTTAGTTGCTTTTCTCTACCATCCCGAACAAGATACCTTGTGGGGAAACTACAAGTTGAGTGATAACATCTTTTGGCGCCATTTCCATTGAGGCAAAGGCTTACCTTGGTTTATCTTATTTACCTTCAGTGTTTGTAAATGCTTTTGCTTTCCCATTCATTCATATCACATCTGGTTTAAATCTAGTGATTGCATTTTCCTCGAAGAAAGCGTGCATCTTTAGGAAGTGTTTCAAGATTTTGGGAAGGTGGGCTTTTTAGCATTAGATTTTGGGAAGGTGGTCTCTTTCCAAGCTTTGTTCCCAGCTCTTTCCATCCAAGCTAGATGCCTTCCTTTGGCAAGTGTGCCGCCCCTCATCCTTGGCTTCATCTATTTGAGTGCAATTTCGCTTCATTTTTCATGAGAAGTGTGGAACCTTTGCTCGTATTACTCTGTAATTGCGAAGTATTTTATGAATGAATAAAGTCTTTGGAGGCAAGAATAGTGTGGCTCTCTTCATGTGTGTGGATGCTTACTGTTGAATTTATAAGGTAATCTTGCCTTTTCATATACTCGTATATTGTTTAAGTGGATTAACTATTGGCCTTTGAAGGAGAGATATCTCTCAGTAGGGTAAGAGAAGTAGATTTGTTTATCTATCATCATACTGTTTAGTTGCATAAGATACCTTAGAGATATATGTTATTTTAGTTTAAATTAATGTTTTCTAAGCTTCTTTTGCAGTTAACACCGATTTGTTTATTCCTTCTCGTGCAAGTGTGTTTAAAAGATTGCAAGTTGCTTAGCTTGAAGAGGAAGGCATTCTAGTTTGATTCTCCTCTCTTTTCAAGCACATCAAGAAGAACATAATCCCTCCGAGTATCACTAGGAATGTTAAGATTCCATATGCTAAGCTAGATTATCAGCATTCAATTCAATTTCACAACAAAAGCACATAGACATGATCATTCAAAGAAACAGTCTCACAAGATCAACACAGATTTACCCTGGGAAAACCCTAAAGGGAAAAAGCCAGCAAGAAAAGCTTCCTCAATATAGATGATCAAAAGATAAAAGATAAGACTTCAGACTTGTCCTTCTCCTCCTTGCAGATAAGACTCTCTCTCTCTCATGTGCTACACAAGTGTGTGACTATGTGTTCAAATGAGGATCGCTTCTCTCCTATTTATACTCTTTCGTTCACTTGACATTTTACTCAACCAAGTCGGCCCCACTAAACTCGACTGGGCCGACTTCTCTATGAGGACTCAAAACAACTCATTATTATATTCCGAAGGGTGCTAATGACTCGACTTACAACGGAGGGGTTTTCCTCATGACTCTTTACTGACCTAGTATAATATTAATGATTCTCCCGATAGGAACATCGAGGTACAATGAAATACAAATGATTCTCCCGATAGGAACATCGGGGTACAATAAGTGAATACACTTCGAAGTTACAATAATTCAACACTCCCCCTTAACGAGAAGGGTATTCTACAACAACAACAACAACAACAGTAGGAGAAGGAGAGGGAGAATCTTCAACATCATCATGGTGATACATCTATAAATCATTGGAAGCTTTTTCATCATCTTTGACATATAGTCTTCATCTTCAATTTCAGCAGTCGCAACATTTGGATCATTCGATCGACAACATCATCATCAGTATTTTAGTCTTCTTCAATCAACAACATCATCGTCAACAATACTTTGACCGTTCGGTCGGCAACATCATCATCATCAATACTTTGAGCTTTCGATCAGCAACATCATCATCATCATCAACAATACTCTGATCTTTCGATCAACAACATCATCATCATCATCATCATCAACCTGTAATCCACAATACGAAGACGAAAGTCTATGGATCACTTTAGGACTTAAGTCCAGGGATGATACAATCCCACCACATTCTCGAGGACCGAAGTCACCGGATACTATTACGGGATAATCACTCCCTATCACTTTAAGACTTAAGTCCAAGGATGATGCAATCCTACCACATTCTCGAGGACCGAAGTCACCAGATACTATTACGAGATAATCACTCCCTATCACTTTAGGACTTAAGTCCAAGGATGATGCAATCCTACCACATTCTCGAGGACCGAAGTCACCGGGTACTATTACGGGATAATCACTCCCTATCACTTTAGGACTTAAGTCCAAGGATGATGCATTCCTACCACATTCTCGAAAACCGAAGTCTCTGGATCTCTTTAGGACAAGTTGTCCAAGGATGATACAATCCTGCTTCTTTCTCAGAGACAGAAGTCTACGGATCACTTTAGGACAGGTGTCTAGGGATGATACAATCCCACTGCAACATCATTGCTCCCCCTTTCGGGAAAGGTCTTTTCGAACAACAACAAGCTTTTCTCGAAAGTATTCGAACTTTATTCGAGACAGAGGCTTCGTCAACACATCAACAACTTGTTCATCAGTACTCACATACTGGAGCTTTATGGCTCCCTTATGTATCATATCTCGAATGTAGAAGTACCGGATTTCTATGTGCTTTGACTTATCATGGAACATTGGGTTCTCTATCATCTTTATACAACTCTAGTTATCACATAGAATCACTGTGGTATCCAACTCCAGGTTAAATAGATTTGACATCAGCTTTCAAAGCCATATGGCTTCACAACTAGCAGAGCAAGCTGCTATATATTCTGCTTCAGTCGTGCTAAGAGCAACACTGAACTGTTTCTTGCTAAACCATGAAATCATAGCAGAGCCTAGACAATAACATCCACCTGATGTGCTTCTTCTGTTTGAGACATTTCCAACCCAATCTGGGTGTGGCCAGGGCTTTACATTCCAACATATCAAATCTTTTCAAAATTTCTACTGCATACTTTCCCTGATTGAGAAAGATTCCTTCTGAACTTTGCCACACTTCCAGACCTAGAAAATAGTGCATTAATCCAAGGTCTTTCATCTCAAATTCCTTAGCGAGCTTCTTCTTGCATTCTTTAATTTGTTTCTCATTCCTTGTTAGAAATAGATCATCCACATATAGTAATAGTATGACAGGTTCATTGTCTATAACCTTGAAGTAAAGGTTAGGGTCGGCTTTACTCTTGGTAAAGTCCAAATTCGTCAGGAAACTATGTATCCTTCTATACTAAGCTCTAGGAGCTTGCTTCAGGTCGTACATGGCTTTCTTCAACTTGCATACATGAGTTCGTCTGTCTTCAACTTCGAATCATTGAGGCTATTCTATGTATACTTCTTCGTCAATCACACCATTCAGGAAGGCCGCCTTTACATCCATTTGGTGTAAGTCCCACTTCATCATGGATGCAAGTGCAATGATAGTTCCAATCGAAGTATACCGTGCTACTGGTGCAAATGTTTCTTCATAATTAATTCCCTCTTTCTGAGAGAAACCTCTAGCCACAAATCTTTCCTTGTATTTCTCTATACTTCCATCAGCTGCATGTTTTATCTTGTAAATCCACTTGGAAGATACCACACTCTTGCCTTCTGGTTTGGGAACTATATCCCACACATCATTCTTCATTATTGACTGGTATTCTTCCGTCATTGCTTCTTCCCATTCTTTCTTCTGTACTGCTTATTCATAGTTTGTAGGTTCTTG
>LPNX010411962.1:425380-475917 GCA_001517045.1 Pseudotsuga menziesii | reverse complement strand
ATCTACAAGATCGCACATTAAAGCTACATAGTTGGAAAATGGCTTGGGCTTCTTGCTTATCCTTGTGGAGCCTTCTAGAGTTCCATATCTTTCTGCTTCTTGTATAATTTCTCTTGCCCAAGCAGGCTTTCTCTTCCATGATATCTCCATCATAGGAGGTTCTTGTGGTTCTGTCATATCATGATCTTCAGGGGTTTCATCTTCATGGAGGAATGTAACCTCTACATTTCTGGGAGGTGCATCTTCCTCATATACTTATTCATGTTGACATTTTATGGATCTCTTGAGAGCTGCTTCTTCATCGAATGTTACATCTCTATTGATTTCCATGTGATGGAATCCAGGAATGTAAATTTTGAATGCCTTGGATACTACATAGTATCCAACAAATATTCCCTTCTTTCCGGAAGGGTCCAACTTTGTTCTTTTCTCTTTCGGTATGTGAACATATACTGGACAACCGAATATCTTGAGGTGACTTACCTTAGGCTTCTTTCCTGTGAACATCTCTTCTGGAGTCTTGAATCCAAGAGCACTGTGAGATATTATATTCTGTACATAGACAACAGTTCTTGCTGCTTCTACCCATAAATGCATTGGAAGATCTTGATCATATATCATTGTCTTCACTGCCTCCATGATGGTTCTGTTCTTTCTTTCCGCAACACCATTTTGTTGAGGATTGTAGGGAGAAGTTAGTTCCCTCTTGATTTTGACATCTTTACAAAAGGATTCAAATTCTTTTGAAGTATATTCTCCGCCATTGTCTGATCGGAGTGTCTTGATTCTTTTGTCTGAAAGGTTTTCTATCAAGGCTTTGAATTCCTTGAATTTTTTCAAACACTTCGTTTTTTGCTTTCAAGAAGTATATCCATGTCTTTCTTGAATAGTCATCAATAAATGTAATCTAGTATTCAAAACCACTCAAGGATGTGGAGGACATTGGACCACATACATCTGAATGAATTAATTCCAATGTACCTTTAGTTTTTGTTTCGCTCTTCGGAAATGGATTCTTGATATTCTTACCTTTTGCACATCCTTTGCAAATGCCTTCATGGTTGATCTTCAAGTCTGGTAATCCCGTCACTACTTTGTTCACATGAGGTAGTGCTTTGTAATTTATGTGGGCAAGCCTTCTATGCCACAATTCACTAGGGTAAGTGGTCTCATGAACAAGGGTTGTTTGTTGATTTCCTTTGAGTTTATACAGGCCTCCTTCTTCTTCACCGATGACAACTGCATTTTCAATTGACTTTCCTTTGGGCCACATGAGTACTTGGCCATTTATGAATGCAACTCTATATCCTTTCTTATCTAAAGTTGAGATAGAAAGTAAATTCTTCTTTAGACCTGGTACATATAAAACTTCCTTCATCTTCAAGGGATTTCCTGAATCAAGCTTGTATCTTGTTTCACCAATTCCTTTGATTGGATATTGATAGTCGTCTCCTAGAGATACTTTCTGAGGAGAGTTCTTTTCTTCAAGTTTTGACAGAATTTTCTTTTGTCCCGATATGTGCTTTGAAGCACCACTATCAATAAGCCAAGTGTCTTCTCGAGGTGTTGCAGACCCAGAGAGTGCAGAGAATAGTACATACTCCTCTGCATCTTCTCTTGCTTGCTTTCTCTGAGGTCCTTCTTCTTCTTCTTCATCCTCATCTTCAGCTAGATGTGTATGATGTCTTGTATTCTTCTGTCTTCAAAGGACAATTTCTGGCAATGTGTCCTACCTTATCACAATGAAAACATTGAAAGTTGGAGTAGTCCCTCTTTGGGAGAATTTCTCTTGTTCTTTGGAACCTTCTGGGAGGTTGAGACTCCTTGTGGTTTCCCTTCTTGAAGTTGGGTTGACTTCTTCTTCTCTTGGTATGGGTGGCTAGGGCTTGATCATCTTCCTTCAGTAGAGCTTCTCTATTGGCCACTCTAGCCTCCTCTTGAATACAATCTTCCCATACAATATCAAACTTCATGCTTTCCTTTCTGGCACACATCATTTGGATGAATGACTCCCAGACTCTAGTGAGACCATTGAGAGCAGTCATAACCAACTCATCTTCATCAAGGTCGTCTCCAATAGCTTCTAGTTGTTCCTTGAACTGGGAGACCCTTGTAAAATAGTCCTAGATGGACTCTCCATGACTCATCTTGGTGCTCTTCAATTGAGCTCTTAGATTCATCTTTCTATTGATGTTTCTGCCTTCATACATCCTTGCTAGGGCATCATACATTTCTTTCGGAGTCTTCTTGGATGACACTTGAGGGATGAAGTGATCCTTGATAGGGTCAGCAATAATCCTTTGTGCCCTAATCAGATCTTTCTTGTGCTTCTCCTTAGCTTCAACCTCTTTAGGTTCTGCAACTTCATCTTTGATATATTTTTCAAGATCATTCTCCTTGAGAATGAGGCCCATTCTGTATTTCCATGCTCTGTAATTCTCTATGACTTCTAGTTTGTCCTCAAGCTTGGTGCTTTAGGCCATCTTGTCAAGATATTACAAAAAATTGAAATTCTGGAAAATGAGAAACTGATCTTACCAGGAGATGCGCTTGACTGAGGCGAGTTGACTCGTGTGCTTGGTTTCTAGAGATCTCAAGTCTTTACCTTTCAAATCTGACTTGCAATATTCTGCAGTGCAGTTTTTCTAGTCCAGTGTCAAACTAGGGTTTGACTTTTCGGGAGATCTACTTGCTCAAAAATCTCTATTTCAGGCTCAGTAGATGCGCTCTGGGAGGGCGCAACTTTCCATGCAATCAGATCTTCAAAAATCAAAATTTTCCCGAAACCCCAATTTCTTGTCAGAGAGAGAGAGAGAGGGCTTTTTCACCTTGTGAAAGTTGTCCTATTCAGGTTAGCTCTGATACCATGTTAAGATTCCATATGCTAAGCTAGATTATCAGCATTCAATTCAATTTCACAACAAAAGCATATAGACAAGATCACTGAAAGAAACAGTATCACAAGATCAACATAGATTTACCCTGGGAAAACCCTAAAGGGAAAAACCCAGCAAGAAAAGCTTCCTCAATATAGATGATCAAAAGATAAAAGATAAGACTTCAAACTTGTCCTTCTCCTCCTTGTAGATAAGACCCTCTCTCTCTCTCTCATGCGCTACACAAGTGTGTGACTGTGTGTTCAAATGATGAGTGCTGCTCTTCTATTTATATTCTTTTGTTCACTTGACATTTCACTCAACCAAGTCGGCCCCACTAAACTTGACTAGGCCGACTTCTCTAGGAGGACTCAAAACAACTCATTATTATATTCCAGAGGGTGCTAATGACCCGACTTACAACGGAGGGGTTTTCCTCATGACTCTTTACTGTCCTAGTATAATATTAATGATTCTCCCAATAGGGACATCGGGGTACAATGAAATACAAATGATTCTCCCGATAGGAACATTGGGGTACAATAAGTGAATACACTTCGAAGTTACAATAATTCAACAAGCAAGACTCCATAGCCCAAGTTCAAGGGCTTGATCTTCTTCTATTTCTCTCGTCTAAGTTGTTTAAATCTTCTGGTTACTAGGTACTCTAGAGGTGTTGATCAAATTAGGGCAATAAAATAAATCATAAACTAAAATGATCTGCATTTACATTTGAGTTTAGATCTGATTTTTAAAGTCAAATTTTATAGATCTAGCTTCTAACAAGTACAAATTTAATACTTCAAATTTTATCTCTTAAAAGTACTTGGATTTTATGATAAAGTTTCATGTTTTAATTCATCAATCCAACACTTTTAGCATAACTTTGTTTGCTGTTTTGCAGCATTTGACGAACAAGTAGAGAGGCACTTTGGTGAAAATTTTCAAGATTTGAGCCATCCAGAAGACTTTCTTCCTTCTACCTTTTCTTTAAGCGTTTTAAAAGCCTAAAAAATTGTAAACTTGTTGGTTCTTGATCTATAAAAGACCACACGTATTCTTAAATCATTGTAATTATCATTAATAAAAGAGAAGCAAGTGGGCAGCCAAGTGCCCACACCCAATCCCCCTAAGGGGGTATCGTGTTGTCTCTTTTGTGGTTTGATTTCTTTTTAAAGTAGCTGCTTTCTTTCTCTTAGTTAATTTTTTTTAATTTCATTCATCCGACCATGTTCTCGGAAATGAGAGTATCGGTGTTGAGATTTTTAAACAACTACACGACAAATAAATTTTAAAAACAAACCAAGGCTTTAGCACCCATATGCTCTTGTGAACACTGCATGCCTTTGGCTGGAACAATGGGACAATCAGAAAGGGATTAAAGTGATTAGCTTAATAGGACAATCCACATAAAACAAATCTCTAAGAACTCGGGAGGTCACAAAGAGCAAATACGACCAAGTCAGGGGCTACACCAAGCAGGTTCATCCTCGCCCCGTTGGACAGTTGGTAAAGCTGCTTGAACGCTCAGTTCAAGGAGCTGAGTCTTAGTGGACCAAACCAAGAAATAACCCACTCCCTAATCAACACATTTATTAATCTTAAAATTTACCAACCGAGACAACTGCAATACTTTCATTGAGACCACAACAACAACCCTTATACACAAGCACTCTTTTCATTGGCATTGGTCTTTACTCTTTTCATGTTTAAGTCAATTTCTACAAATGTCATGAATGGTGTTATATTTTGAAGCTATTGATTTAAATTTCATATTGCAGTGATCAGTGATCCTCTTTTTTTTCCGGTTGTGGGGGTTGTTGTTAGGCTTTCCCTCTTTCCTCACTTCATGAAGATTTCTTTTGTACATGGGTACCTAATATGGCATCATTTTGGTTGGGACCCATTCTTTTATGCATTTTTTTTACCAAGTTATGCTTAGGGGAGGGGGGGTGTTAGAGCATATTTACCGTCCCTTAGCATTAATCTCTCACCTAGGTACTGCAGAGGTTGGTCCCATGATACTACTAGTCCACTTTTGACTTAAATCGACCAAGTGAGCCATTGGATGCTTTATCCTTAAGATTCAAGGGAGTAATCTGCTATTTCTGGTATGTGAGTGATTTTAGGGCTATTTATAGCATGTGAGTGCACATTCCTGAAATTATGGTTTATTTTAGGGTTATACCCTGTGTTACCGGATCCACCACCCCAGTGTGTCGGATCCGCGGATCCACGGATCCGATACATATCCTGATTGGATCTGCCTCGGTTCCACCATGGAAACGTATCCTCTCCAGAAGGAAACGTATCCTGGTCCCATGAAACGGATCCTGTGAAAAATGAAAAAAAATCCTGAAATTTTCAAACGGATCCTATGAAAAATCAAACAATTCCTGGAAATTTCAAATGGATCCTGCAACTTCCAATGCTTCTATGACCTATTGATCCCCCCAAAAAATTATTTTTAATGAAAAACTTAAAAAACCCTAAACACCTAATGGCTAAAAGCGTAAACCCCATTCCTGCTCAAGGTCTGATCTATCCTTATGTAAAGATATGCTCTTGAACTCTGATATATCAATATCAAGGTCTGCTCAACATTTTTATTTGGTATATCTTTATGGCCAAGGTCTGTTGTGAAGGGCAGATCTATGTTTATGTACTATGTTGTTGCTCACTTCACCTACATTGTTTTGTATTCTTGCCATAGCGTTCAAGAAAACCACTTTATTCCTTGTTGGTAGGGACATGTGGATGTGGCTCACAAAACCACTATTATGACCTGCTTCAAGTTCATGCTGAAATGTTTTTTAAAATTATCAATATCACAACTTATCAAATTATCAGTTATGGTACATGAACTCTATTTTTGGCAATAACTTATAGTTCTACTCTTTTGTTTCCTAAATAGTATTGTTTCTTCATTCTATTTTTCTATTTATTATAAAAATATTTTTATATTTGTTTGTACTTGACGTTTCCCTGCCGTATCCGGATCCTGGGTTTTAAAAAATCTAGCGAATCCGTATCCGAATCCGGATCCGGATCCGAATCCGAATCCGTATTCTGGTAACTTAGGTTATACCTTACATGTTTGAGAACACAAGAAACTTAATTCCACTCGAGGACACAAGAAACGTAGGGAACATGTTACTAACCATGGGGAACGCACTCTTGTGGAACACTGATTTAAACCACAAGCCATGCAGTTTTATTAATATAGTCTACCTCGGTTGGTGGTCCCTACCGTCCCCTTACCTCTTTGTGTGGCCGTCTTCAACTTTCAAGGTTGAACCTGTGGCTGTTTGCACTCGGCTGTAGCTGCAGAGTGAGCATTGGACTAATCATATGTCCACGAGATGGGTGATGGGTCACAACTGCAATTGCACACTGCAAACTTACTGCAAACACCATTGAAAACTTAGACTTTAGTCATGCGATGGTAGCCCGTAACTCACACTCACAGTCAAGACTCACACTCTCGACTCTTCGATGTTCATTCACATGAAAGAGTTTGGCGCCCCCAAATTTACGCTAGTGTTTGCCCAAATTTACGCTAGTGTTTGCCCACCTAAAAGTTAAAAACGAATTAAATTTAATTTCAAGCGAATTTGAGCCGAATTTTATCGATTTAATTCACCTTAAAATTTGTGTACGGTTAGAAATTAAAATTGGCTTGAAATTCAACTAATTTAATTGAATAAATTCAGCTTGCAGAAAAGTTTGGTGAATTTCGATTTTGAAGGTGGAAAATCGCCAAATTTGGTGACTTAGACTCCACTAACCAGGGATAGATAGCACCCTCCTTTACTATTTTAATAAGATAGCGTCCTCCTTTACTATTATGAATAGATTCCTCTCATGCATGAGTTATGCATGGATTAGATCTCTGATATTGGGTAAGTGAGCCTCCACTTGGCTTCTAGGGTTAGGTTATCGATGAGACTCTTGACTCATCTTTGAAAGATTGCATGGCTAACTAAGGGCATATGAGCTTTGAGTTAAGCCTAACTAGGTCCTCATGCATCCCTAGACAATTCGAATTGCCGCCTTCAGTAATTTGAATTGCTATATGTAAAGCAATTATTCATTGTACCCTTATTGACTAAGATTTATGCGTTTTTGCTACAAGATTTTTGCTCTCTATACTCTCTTTCTTTTTCCTTGCTAAAATTGCTCAGAGTTTTTGTTACTCATTAGGTTTCTAGATCTAATTTTTGATATCTTGCGGTGAACCACCATAATTATCTTTATTTTATTTGTGCTCATGTTTCCATTGTGAAGACACGGTTGCCAACACCTCCCTGCCTTCCTTTCCACTCGCCCTCTTCATCTTCCTCTCTCTTTGCTTTTTCTTTGGATTGCAGTTTTCTTATGCCCTTTATTTTTGGAAGAATGTTTTGCAAATTGATTAACAATTTACATAAATGTTTTGCAGAATCAGTTTTTTATATCAGGTCTTGAAGGAGATGATACTATTCAGAACCGTGTATTGCAAGCATTATATGATCGCATCATTCGAGCCCATAATGAGAAACAATGCTTTAGGGTTATTGTGGTTATACCACTTTTACCTGGTTTCCAGGTGGGTATTGTGGAATTCTCTTATTGACAATTTCATTTCATAGATCCGATGCAAATGATGAAGCCTCTTATTTTCCTCTTTATGGCATACAGGGAGGCGTAGATGATGCAGGTGCTGCATCTGTTAGGGCCATAATGCACTGGCAATATCGGGCAATATGTAGAGGAAAACATTCATTATTAGAAAATCTTGAGCATATATTGGGTGCCAAAGTGTGCAACTATGTTTCCTTTTATGGACTCAGGAGTTACGGTAGACTATGTGAAGGTGGTCCATTGGCCACCAGCCAGGTATAACTTGAATTGTGTGGCAGTTTCTTCCCGTTAATTTCAAAATAGGTTTTAAAAAGTTTTGGGGGGTGGCCTTGTTCAGTTCCTTTTGTTTATTTTTAAGTTTAACTTTGAACTCTACTGTCATTCATTTTTGCTATATGACATATCTTTTCTGAATTATTGTTTTCGTAACTTCTATCTCAGATATATGTGCACAGCAAAGTAATGATAGTTGATGACCGTGCTGTATTGATTGGATCAGCTAATATAAATGACAGAAGTTTGCTGGGATCTAGAGATTCTGAGGTATATATACTCATTTTCTTGAGCATCCTGATATATATTTATTTTTTGAAAGTGGATTCCTTTGATGTGAACTAAACCAGTTTGTTCTCTGTGCTTTGAGATCATTCCCAGGCATCTTCAGTAAGTGTATGCAATCAATACTAGATGTTTCTTGAAAGATTTTTCTTGTTTTCAAAATTTTGAAACCAAGAGATGTCTCCTTTAAAACATCTCCTTGGCATGAGATATCTCCTTTAAAGCAATCTGTACATAAAATTCTGTTACAATTTAAAAGAGCTTCTTGAAGATTCATATTTTTGTGCGCAGAAACTTTGTTATATGTCTTACAATAGCGTGTCAAATGTTTCCAGTTTAAGATGCTACTTGGTTTTCCTTGACATGCTAGTATGAAAGGTTAAAGACATTGGTAATTTTTAATGGTGAACCGAGTTATTGATAGAATTTGTGAGTCTCTAGGTATAACGCTTGGGCCCGATTATACTTGAAACTGCTTTGTGATTTTGGAAACCTGTGGTGCAAGTTTTTCTTTCCTGGACTTATTGTTTTCTCTTTTTTTTAACAAGAACACAGTAAAATTGTATTTAAGAAAAAGAAGTCGCAGTGAAGCTGAACAGGACTTGAGTACAATAATAGTATAATACATAGCTGTTCAAGCATTTCTGCTCGAGATTTGCAGCTTGAAGAGGGCATTTGGATGTGTCTCTTATTCTAGTATATCTAAGCCTGTTATAACCTGATAGGTTCTACAAAAATTGCTGAGCAGCAAAATAGTTTTGCAAAACATTTGAAACTAAATTTATGATCTAGCATACTCTCTCATGGCCTTGTCCTAGGCTTGGTTTGAGAGGAGCGAATTCCGCTCATCAATCTCCATGGCTTCCTGTAGCTGGTGCAACATTTCTTCCTCCTTGAAATCTACTGGTAATGAGCCCACTGAAGTATTTATGTTGGCTGTAGAAGAGACTGAATCCTTGCTTAGAGAAATAACCAGAGCACTCAATTTGTCACATTCTTCTTCGAGGTCCTGTATATGCCACTTTTGCTTGACCAACAAATCTATAATTATGGCATTTTGTGAGGTCTGTTGGTGTTCCAGTTCATAAGTCCTGGCAGTGACAGAAAATTTTGAAGTCCTGTTTCCATTAATCATATATTCTCGCCTTCTCAAAAACCTCCTAATCTCTTGAATATCTGTCTGACGGCTATTGGGATGTTCATCCATTTTACCCTGTTCTGATCCCAAACTGAACCAACCCAGATCCAGATTATGCACCAGGTTGCCCTTAATTGGTAGTTCTGGATGTGCACAGGATAGATAGATAGCCATTGGCTTCAATCTTAACCATAGTTTATAACATCGCCAAAAAATCGTCGATTTCCCGAAAAATCACGATTTGTTTGGCCTGCTGCAATTTTTTGGAAAAATTGGGCATCACGATTTTTTTGAGAAAATCGCACGACAACCTAAAAAATCACCATGGAGTTTTAAAAACACAGGGTTTGCTAGTAAAAATTGGACTAGTTTTGTACAGAAGATATTGAAGTCAGTAGTAGTAAATGGTAATGTTAAATTCTTAAAGTCATTCTCCTTGTATTTTATTTTCCATCCTTTTACTTAAATTTTTAACATTATCATTAATTGTTTCAGAATGTTTGAGAGTGGTAACAACCTCATCAGACTTCATATGCAAAAAGTAGAATTTTAGATCCCATTCAAAATTCAACAGACCTAATAGTTTTCAGGATTTCAGGATTGCAACGCTTCCACTGGATTCGATCATGTATGAGGGTAAGGGATACGGATTTAATCAAGCACATCAAACTCTCTATGTACCTTGATGGTGGTGGTGTTGATGCCTGATTGTTGAAGTTGATTGAACTCCTCTATCACGACCTTAATAAAAATGTACCCTTCTGTCAAGCAAAATCACTTATTAAGCATGGGAAGCTTTTTCTACCTTGTTTTAACTCTTGGATTAGGAAGTTTTATCAAAATTGTAGAGTGTTGACTAATGTCCTTGGAGGATCAACTTCGAGATTTGAGGTAGAGGCAAGGGCTAGAGCCTAGAAGAGGGGGGACAACCAATGTTCCAACGGTCAACTGGTGTTGAAACTTCCAAATTCCTAATCTTTGAAACTTTGATGTATCATTTTTTATTCGACATCCACTACATTGTATATATTAGTGCTTTTTCCATATTTATGTGCCAATGTGTTTCTCTGATGTTGTTGCTTTATAAGTTTAAAATTCTGAAAAAATGAATATATTTTGTATTTTTTAAATTTTGCTGCGGTTTGCTGATTTTTTCACCGATGTTGCCGAGAAGCTGTATTTTTTAAATTATGCTGCGGTTTGACCAATTTTTGCTGATGCCAATTTTTTCAACTATGATCTTAACTGACAGACAACACCCAATAGATGATCTTAAGCTACGATGTGAACACAGTTCCAAGTGCTTATAATTACTACTAAACAGCAAATTGCCACGACAGACTATAATCAAGCCTAAAGTACATCTGAGAGTTATCTCACAATTGACACCAATTACACTGTTCCGCAAGCTCAAGCGAACAAATGCACACAGTTTCAATTGTTCGCAATTACCTCTAATTCGCAATTCATCACCACAAACTATAATCAAACAGATACCTCAGCTAGGAATTAATCGAAACAAGCTTACAGATGACCAGGCTTTCACAGTCATTGAAGAAAAAAGACCTCTGTTCACACACAGAATTTGTCAAACACTTCACAAACCATTGATATTAGTCCTCAACAGCAAGCAACTAAAATGCACATTAATTAACCATTAAAAGAACTTGACTGTAGGTTGATATACTGTTCATAAAGTACAATTTGCAGCGGAAATAACACATAAACAACAGACTGCAATTTCACATTAACAGTCATTTTTGGCCAAATATAGACCTTGGAAAACTCCCCACCCATTGGGGGAAAACCAGTCCAAGAGAATAATTCTTTTATTGAGCTTCAGTTAATTCTCAGAGATTATATCAGCAGTATTCTACAACATTAAATGCAACTGTAGCACACAGAAATTTCAAGGAATTCTGAGCCAAAACAATCGCTTTTCAAACTGGTTATAATGCTGCATAGGGAAATGTGCTCAACAGGCTGTACGGCCTGCATAACCCAGTACTTTCACTCAGCAACTAGTCTGCCTCGATTTCAGCAGTCAGAATTCGTCTGTTGTGCTCAACAGGCTGTACGGCCTGCATAACCCAGTACTTTCACTCAGCAACCAGCCTGCCTTGATTTCAGCATTCAGAATTCATCCGTATGGCCTCATCAATAAATGCAGTTAGACTGCCTCCAAAACAGTGCCAAACTTGCCTCATTTTCTGTGCAATCTCTAACAGCAGTACAACTACAACCTGGCCAATCTGTACAGTACGGCCTGTCTCTCTCAACTGTACAGACAACTCATTAAATGTTGTAGCTTGCCTTGGAAAACTTGTCCACTAGTCTTGGGAAATGTGCCTCCACTGCTGCCCCTTCTCTTCTCAACCAGCTCAACAATCTCCCTTGGAATTCGAACCACTCTTACTCTCCAAAGACTCCCTCCTTGGAACTCAAGCCACTCCAAAATTTCTCTCTTGGGGTGCATGCCAATGAAGTCTCAATGTCCTTTTATCATCTTCACTAGGGTAACTCCCTTTGTCTCTTTGTCTTCTAGTGCTGAGATTAGATTTGGCCCACAATATCTAAGGTTGAGATTTATTCTCAAGATGACTTAAATCTCTTAAGTCATAACGATATAAAATCTCATTACATTCGAAAAGATACTTTTACCCTAAATATAGTGCATCTCGCTTTCAAATTAATAAGCTTAATAAAGTGCATCTCACTTTCAAATTAATAAACTTAATAAAGTGCATCTCACTTTCAAATTATAAAGTCACCTCATAAAGTACTTTAATAAACGTTCTCGTAAAGTCACTTTATGACATTTAATGAGACCCCATCATCTTGGACCCCTGCACCTAGGCACCAGATGCAGGAGTACCTCTGAGCTACAAAATGCTAACAGTCATTTCCCAAATTTCATCTGATGTGCTCAAGGGGAGACTTACGGGTTGATATCAACATATGAGTCTGTAGCCAATTGAATCGGGTTTCTCTTCAACAATGACTGGAGGCAACAAGAAAGCCCATCCCATGTATGCTCCTTTCTTCTTGGTTTGACCCTTAGCAATGAAAATTCAAAATCCTATATTGAGAAAACCTATTGCGCCTGATCGCTTCATAACCTTAAAGAAGGAGAAAAGGAATGTGTGAAGCCAGCGCTACAATTAATGCCTTGTTTTGTTGAGTTGTATGAATGATTATTCATGTGCAACGTGTCCTTTGGTCCTTGAAACCTTGAGGGGCGATGTTAATTTCCCTCACCATGTCTTGCCAATAAGGGGATCAGACCACATTAAATGGGATGCCACATGCATAGAGGGCCCTTGTTACTCTAGATTATGTTTCATCTCTCTCTTGATTGTTGAACATTTTTATCAATCTACTATTGTTAGCTCCTAATGTAGAGCTTTCCATCTCATCTTCAAGCTGTGTTGCCCTCCTCTTCCTTCCTTCATGGACAATACATGGCTCACTTGTAGCAGCCAAGCGAGTGTTGCCAATGTCACTCTTTCCAATCTTGCTTCTTTGTCTTTAAACCTCATAGCATCCTTGTACTCTCTATTGAACTTGGCCCTTGCTTCTGGATTTTTGGTATGGCCACAAACATCAACCCCCTTTACCCCTCCATGAAAATGTGAGCCTTGAATCTTGTGTAAGAGCCCTTGTATATCTTGCCATTGTTGCACAGGCTACACCTCCATTCCCATAAACCCCCACTAGGAAGTTGCTTGATCTTGGTGACATACTTCCAAAGAGGATAGTACTCTTGTTGCTTGGTTGTTTGAGTATCTCTTGCGCTTGGAGGAGCCATGAGACCTACAAAAAAACAACAAATAAGCTCAAGATGGCCAAGAATTGTACAAACAATAAGCAAGCAATCCACAATTGTTCAACTGCTGGAAATATGTACCTCCTGCCCTTGATATACGAATCTGCCTTGTCAAATGTAGTACAATCTCTCTTGCTATATTACCTCTCTAGTTGTACGACTGCTAGTCTCCTTGAGTCCTTGCTACAATGATTGTTGACTGCAACCAAATCAAAAGCACAAACAATAAAATAAAAAATTAACCCCTGTTGTACGACTGCAAAAAGAACTCCAACGCACAGTAAAAAATAACATGGAATACATGTCACACTCACCTTAGCCTCTGTTGTACAATTGCAAGAAAAATCCAAAGCATAAACAATAAAAAAAGAAATGGAATCTCGCTAGCTTTTGGAAGTACGCTCTTCTCAAAACAATGGTGAATGGTTTATTACATTGACTTGGTTTTATAGAGTTTAATATAAAGATTTAGAAGCTTCTAGATAGAATTTATGTTAATTAAAAATTAAATTAAAAAAACAGTTGTACGTTGGGCCCCACGAGTCTAAAAAAACGGTTCAAAATGCATCAAACGACATGAGAAACAAGTGAAACGATGTCAACCGTACCGTACGACGTTTTCGCATCGTGAAACACTGTACGGTATGGCCAGTGGTATTTCGACGATGTTTCGTACAAGTACCCGCGTTTCAGTGAGATTTCGATACTGGTACAGTCACCGTACGACAGCTAGGATGGAGTTTCTTGCAACTTAGCTAGAAAGACATATTATCCAATGGCAGAAGACTTGCTTTACTGGGCACTTGCCACTGCAAAGCACCTATCAAACCCTAGATCTGCACTCTAGGTTTGTGTCTTCAACTAGATCTGCCCTTGATCTATCACTGTTGCTGCAAATCTCCCAGCTTTAGCTCACTAGAGCTCTGATAGCATGTAAATTTTCTTCAATATTCAACAAGGGATAAACAGTGCATTAAAACAATCTCTAATGATAACCACACATGAATATCTTTTACAGTATGCAGCGGAATATAAAACTGAGAAATAAATCACAACATCACATCACAATATTGACACTATTATTTTGAGTATGGAAACCCTCGGAAAAACCCAAGATGGGACAACTAGTGCAGCAGTCAAATTTAGATTTTATTATGAGAAAATATGGAAAGTTACAATCACTGCAAATTCACCCAAACCTGGCGAATGCAGCTACACAGCAGAATCAGTGGGAAAAACCCCAGCTAGACCTCAACACCCTCCTGCAAGAGTGTACAACCCAGCTGTATGACCTCACACTTGCGGATCTGTACGATCGTACCATTGTATGGCTCCTGTACGGAATCTATACGTTATTGTACGACCTCCCGCTGCATCTCTTGCCTGTCGACCTGTGCAGGCTCTGTCCTGCTTGGTAGCTCAATGATCTTGTTCTTGCTCCTCTGTCTTCCCAACTAAATCCCCTGTCTGACTTTTTCTCCTTGTTTGTATCCTGTCTCTGTCAGAATACAAGGGTGTGTCCTCTCAACCAATTGACCTTTATTAACTTTAGGTAATGCGAAAACCCTAATTTCACTGTCACTTAAAGGCAATAATGTTAGAGATTTAGCTCTGGAGGCACTCCGCATGTTTTTGTCTTGTATGCGGAAGTGACCATGCACTAGCTAGGCTACTTTACTTTGTAATGTTGTTTTATAAAGTTTAAATTGACTCTTTTGTAAATGGGACTTTTTTTATAAAGTATTCCCTTGTTTTAATTTTATAAAGTGACTTTATGAGTTAAAGTGCACTTGGTTCATAAAGGAAACGTGACTTTATTAAAATTAAATGTAACCGCTTTTGGGGGGAAAGTTTCTCAACCCTTGATCTTGAAAAGGCAAGATTTAATCTTGGCCTTTGGATTTAAGGATTGGGAAGGTGAAAAGTCACTTTCAAGTTATAAGAAAGAGCCTAGGGTAGTGTGCAAGACAAGTTGAAGGAACGCATTTCCAAGAGTGAGCATTTGGCTGAGTTATTTGCAGAGAGAGGGAGTTGCATTTTTTCTCGAGTGGACACGAATCCCAAGGAGACAAATTTTTCTCAAGAGGGCACGAATCCCAAGGTGCTGGGCAGTTTTCCAAGGCATTTAGTTTCTGTTGAGTTGTACTGTTCCGTACAGTCCGTACGGTACAACTGTGGCACAGATTTCGAGAAAAAAGTTCTGGGCACGATTTTCGAAGAGAAGGAAAAAAATTCAAGCACAAAAGTCCGTACGATCCGTACAGTCTATTGGGCATGGAAATCGAGGTGGGGCACGGAAATTGAGAAATCTGGTACAGTCATGAATGTTGAAATAAATGTTGTTGTAAATTATTTTTCTTCCTTATAAATGCTGCAATAAAATTCTCTTGGACTGGTTTTCCCTGGGGTGGGGTTTTTCGAGGGTCACATTGACCAAAATTCCACTGTTTTATGGGTTTATCAGTGTACTGTTTTTTATGTGTATTTTTGCTGTTACAGACTTAGTTTTTCAGTATTTTAGCTTCATGGTTGTTGGGTTTTATGCTATGTAGCACAGGAAGCGCTCCCGGCTTTTAGGAAACTCATTCCTGAAGTTCCGACGTTCCAGGGAACTTTGGAACTTGTAGGGAACTTTCTCAATCCAACGGGAACCGTTCCGGATGGTTGGGAACTTATTGGGAACTTTTACCCTCTAAAATCGGGAACTTGGGGACTTATTTTTGCGCGTTTCCTTCATTGGGAACTTCCATGCATTCATGATCGCCATGTTGGTTGTTAACAACATTCCTATTTCCTTGCGACCGTACATATACATGGTTGACTCAAAAAAATTTCTCTAGAAAACTAAGTTGCAGTAAAAGTCTTTTTCGTGCTACCTTGTTGAGTTGGTGCACTGATCTCTATTTAATGCTCACGCTAGAGTATTCACTCATCCCTACGTTGAATTGCACTTATCGCTAATTAATAATAAATGTAAATCTATTTTAACTTTTTATATATTATTAAATAAAATAAAAGAAATTTATTTATTTTACTATTTATTTTATGAATAAAAATTAAACTTTTAACTAATTGGAAATGGTTTTAAATCTTATTTTAAAACAAAATTCATATATTACATTTAAATAAAAAATATCTTGATTTTTATTTTATAATAGTTTAAATTTGAATAATTATATACCTTTGCAAACACCTTGGCATAGAATGTTTGGTAAACATATAATATTCTAATACATTTTAATCATAGTTGACACGAAACTAAAAACTTACTCTATACGTATAGCCACAAATATAGGGACTATAACTTCTAAAAGTCCCCACTTTAGAAAGAGTCTACCTTATGTAATCAATGACGTGGATGGTAATCTTGATTTTATTGCCATTTCCATCTGCTAAGAGGTTCTAGTTACAACCATAATACAAGGGATAAGTTAAGTCATTTGATTTGTGTTAATGTTTCTTTTTTTCTCTCTGTTTCTTTGCTTCTCATGTTTTTTTAATTATTAGTTTTTTATATTTTTTTAATATATATTATTGACGTTCCCAACCTGCAGTTTCCTACAAATTTGGAGGAAACTTCTAGACGTATCCGATACTCGTACCCACATTCCTTACGTTCCAGAAACTTGTGCATGTGAAGTATTTTTACTTAATGACAGTTAAAGTCTGAAATCTGGGTTTAACTAAGTGTTTGGCAAAAGTCTGAATTTTTTATCAATATTTCTACATGGTATCAAAGCCTGGGCTTTGAGATTACAGCTGATTGTGGGGACAACAGTAGTGTTGAGTTGTTGGGCAAAGGTTATTGCTGTGTTTTTTAACAACTTGAGTGTTGGAAAAACCTTATTTGGATGCGACTTGCAGATGGTGGGGAAGAGTGAAGATATTGTTCCTTTGTTGGTCTATTTTTTTCTTTGATAGCAAAAATGGCTACATGCATTAGATATGAGGATCGATTGGATGGTATGTCCAACTACTTGCAGTGGAAAGTCAGGATGACTGCTGTTCTCAAAGAAAATAGACTATGGACCATAGTTAGCACCATGGTAATTCCTCCTACATCTGATCCTATTGCTTTGGATATTCATGAGGTAAAAGAGGCCAAAGCCCAAAGATTGATTTTGGATGGTATAAGGGACCACCTTATTCCACACGTAACTGAGAAGAAGACTGCTTATGAAATGTGGAATATATTGAAAGGCTTGTATGAGGCTAAAAATGAGAACTGGATAATGGCTCTCAAGGAAAAATTGCAAGGAACCAAGATGGCCAAGGGTGAGGGTGTAGCATCTTTTCTTACCCGGGTGGCCCAAGTGAAAGATGAGCTAGCTGCAGTTGGAGAAAAGTCATTTTTTATTCTTAGTTAGTGCGGATAGCCTTGAAAGGCTTCACTAAGGAATGGGAAGTCTTTGTGAAGTGCGTGGTTGGTCAAGAAAACCTTCTAGATTGGAGCAGATTATGGGATGATTTCACTCAAGAGGAGATTCGGGAAGGATCTCAAGGCAGTGGACAGGAGGGTGCTAGTGAAGAGAATGTTGCTCTTTCTGCTAAGAGCAAGAAGAAGTCCAAGGACTTGAACAAAGTTTGATGTTTTGCTTGCAGCCAGTATGGACACTTTGCTTCTCAGTGTCCTGAGAAGAAGAAGAAGAAGAAGGAAGAAGATACAGTTGTTGCAGCTACAACAGAAGAAGAGGACTTTGTGAGAAGATTCGAGTAGGAATTCTCGTTGTTCTCCCTTATTTCCAACGCTGGCAGCAATGGAGTAGTTCAGAATGGTACTTGGTATATTGACAGTGGAGCCTCACGTCATATGACTGGAATATGGCATATATTCCATATCATTTCTAAGACTGGTCCTGATCGGTTCGTTCAGTCAGAAGGGGGACATGCATGTGCTGTGCGAGGAGTTGGAAAAGTCAGATTCCAACTTAGTCATGGAAGATAAATTGATCAGGATGGGGTCCTCTTTGTTCCAGGGATGAGGGTAAACTTGCTCTCGGTCTCGTCCCTAGAAGATGCAGGGTATTCGACATTGTTCCAGAGAGGACGTGTACATTTTTCCAGATAGAGATGATCTGGGACATGTTTATATATACTCGAAGAGAGCGGGACTGATTGATCCACAGTTGATTGGTGATCGGTTCGGTGAGTTGTACAAGTTCAGTGCACAACCCACAGATGATGATTCAGACGAGGAGCAGGAGGCTCCTGAGGCTGCAGTGGCGCCAAGGGTACAGTCTCAAGAGGAGATTCGAGAAGGATCTCAAGGCAGTGGACAGGAGGGTGCTAGTGAAGAGAATGTTGCTCTTTCTGCTAAGAGCAAGAAGAAGTCCAAGAAGGACTTGAACAAAGTTCGATGTTTTGCTTGCAGCCAATATGGACACTTTGCTTCTCAGTGTCCTGAGAAGAAGAAGAAGAAGAAGATACAGTTGTTTCAGCTACAACAGAAGAAGAGGACTTTGTGAGAAGATTCGAGTAGGAATTCTCGTTGTTCTCCCTTATTTCCAGCGCCGACAGCAATGGAGTAGTTCAGAATGGTACTTGGTATATTGACAGTGGAGCCTCACGTCATATGATTGGAATATGGCATATATTCCGTATCATTTCTAAGACTAGTCTTAATCGGTTCATTCAGTCAGAAGGGGGACATGCACGTGCTGTGTGAGGAGTTGGAAAAGTCAGATTCCAACTTAGTCATGGAGGATAAATTGATCAGGATGGGGTCCTCTCTGTTCCAGGGATGAGGGTAAACTTGCACTCGGTCTCAGCCCTAGAAGATGCAAGGTATTCGACATTATTCCATAGAGGACATGTACATTTTTCCAGATAGAGATGATCTGGGACATGTTTATATATACTCAAAGAGAGCAGGACTGATTGATCCACAGTTGATTGGTGATCGGTTCGGTGAGTTGTACAAGTTCAGTGCACAACCCACAGTTGATGATTTAGACGAGAAGCAGGAGGCTCCTGAGGCTGCAGTGGCGCCAAGGGTACAGTCTCAAGTTTTGATGGAAGAAAGGGCATCTCTTCTGAGTACTGGCAGTAGGCTTAGGCAGTGTTGCCGCCTAATACACACTTTAGGGCACAGGAAAGTCAACAACCCGCTATGTGTGTCCTTGGGGGCAAGTGAGAGCTGGGGACCACTGTCACCACAGTCCACAACTCCTCTGTTTAGGCCAAATCCTAACGGAGCCAAGGGGGGTAGTCCTTACGGAAAACTATATTCCTAAGTTTATTAACAGTTGAGTTAAAAGGATCTTTATTACTAGGTGAAAGGCTTAGGTTTTACTATTTACTAAGGATGACAATCAACCAATGCAAATGCAATATTTCTCAAATGACAATCAAGCCTTTATTCAGATACAACCAGTGCCTAAAGAATGGAGTCAAAGAATGCAACATTTTGTTCCCGAGAGGACGTGTACATTTTTCCAGATAGAGATGATTTGGGACATGTTTATATATACACGAAGAGTGCGGGACTGATTGATCCACATTTGATTGGTGATCGGTTCGGTGAGTTGTACAAGTTCAGTGCACAACCCACGGTTGATGATTCAGACGAGCAGGAGGCTCCTGAGGCTGCAGTGGCGCCAAGGGTACAGTCTTGAGTTTTGATGGAAGAAAGGGCGTCTCTTCTGAGTACTGGCAGGAGGCTTAGGCAGTGTTGCCGCCTAATACACACTTTAGGGCACAGAAAAGTCAACAACCCGCTATGTGTATCCTTGGGGGCAAGTGAGAGCTGGGGACCACTGTCACCACAGTCCACAACTCCTCCGTTTAGGCCAAATCCTAACGGAGCCAAGGGGGGTAGTCCCTATGGAAGGCTATATTCCTAAGTTTATTAACAGTTGAGTTAAAAGGATCTTTATTATTAGGTGAAAGGCTTAGGTTTTACTATTTACTAAGGATGATAATCAACCAATGCAAATGCAATATTTCTCAAATGACAATCAAGCCTTTGTTCAAATACAACCAGTGCCTAAAGAATGGAGTCAGAGAATGCAACATTTAACGAGATGCAATCTGGGTTAATTATCTCACAGGTTAAATGTTATCTAACAATGGAATGAATAAACAAATAGATGATACAGTTATAAACAGTAATGAATCAAGATATCTAAGCAATGTACATATGATCTAAATTTATCAATATAAACAAATGAACAAGTAAAATAGTTACAGTTTAGACAAATATGAACCAGATTTACAAGTTATAAACAAGATATAGTAGAAGGAAAATGCTTTAAATGAAATTTATTAAACCAACAGTAAATGAAAATGGAAAGACCTTAAGTGAAGCAGTTAAACAAATGTCATTAAGTTATTAAGAATTCACCACATAAACAATTGCAGAATTGAAAGTAAATGAGACTGAAAGTAAAGTGCTGGAGTGCAAATGTACTGTAAATCCCTGCTGGAGTGTAGAGCCGGTTTTGCAATGCTTCTTGTTCTTTTTAGTAAATTTTATTACAGTTTTTCTTCTTGTATTAGGTCTTCAAACAGTGGTGTGTCTACCCCTACGACGTATCCCTTTAATCCAAAGGTGGAGTGCTGTTGCACTCAAAACAATGGGAACAAGCCCACCTGTAGCTCACAGATCAAACCCCCAGTACCAAGCGCCCAACAAGGGAGGACGCGAACGCCGTGAGACCCCCCTCGGTCTCTCACCCCCCTTGGTTCCAAAGGTCACCAGTTTTCAATTGGATCAAAGCAATAATGTGATGGATGCCTATTACTAAAACTCCTCTACCCCCTGTCGTATCTCGTGAGTACCCCAAAGGGTGATAACTGAGTAGAGGAACAGGGGCTAAATTCGTTGTTGGTTATATTTAGGGGTAAATTTTAAATCTTATAGTGGTTAAGCATGCAAGTAAATTTTAAAACTATCAACAGGGCTCAACCAAGCGATATCCCTTATGGGAGGTGCTGGTACTTGAACCCTGGACTGGTAAAGCAAATGTGTTTGGTACAGAAATAAGTAAACAAACAAGGCAGTGTTATCTAATTAAATCTAAGCCCCTGCCTTTCTGCTTTTCATACCCTGATCCGAGTTACCTAAAGGGAAATAACAGATGGGGACAGAGGATACACCGAAAGACAAGTTGTAAATTACTTCCTTGCAACAGAAAGTAAATCTAACTAAGTGCTTGGAAATAAAAAGAACAGAAACGAAAGAACTACTCTAAACAATTAACCTAACCACACATCAATCCCTCTAATAGAGATGGTGGGTAAACAAAAAGCAAAAGACTAAATCTAATTGCAGAAAAGTAAATCTAACAACTAGTGTTCTACCCTATCACTACTCTAACTTCATATACAAGATTTACAAATGATTTTAAAGAGCTTTGAAGAATACCCCAAAAGTACTACTCTTTGGGGTTTACAAATGATAGAAAAGAGAGGAAAAAATGGGGTTTTGGGCCCCTTTTTGCACCCAAAACTTTTAGGGCCTTTTTTTGATGAAATTTTGGCAGCACCTCCTCCTTCCTTGTGTAAAAAACCTACAAAAAACAGTGACCTACTTCGCTGGAATTTATAGCAGAAAACACTACAGAAAGTATGTTAGAAGTTAGCCCCAAAAACTCAGAAAAAACAGTGCAAAAATCTGAACTTGAAACTATGTAGAACTTGAATTTCTGGTAGCCTAAAAATAGGTTTTTAGGCCCTGAAATGACAAGTAAATTGCAGATTTATAATACCAAACTAATCTTCTATAAATGAAAGCCCTAAAACAAGGGTTTTATTCACTATACAGTGAATAAAACCTAGTTTTAAAACAGTGGCAAAAATATGAGCAAAAATGCAAAATACAAAATGAAACTCTGAATAAATGAATGGATCTTGAAGATAAAATGCAAGATAGGTGCTTGGCTGGGAGGCTCTCTTCCAAACCCTTGGATCTGCAAAATAACTGTGAGAAATCTACAAAATACAGCAAGAGGTGAGCAAAATAAAAAGATCTACAAAGACCTTTGTAGATCTAGCTAAAACTTCTCACAAATAGATGTAAATAACCATTCACAACTAAATCCCTTTTGCAAAGACCTTTGCAAGGGGCATCTATGCATGTATAATGAAAAATAAACTCACAAATGAAAATGTTATACCTCAGATTTGAAAATGGAAAGCCAACACCATGAGACAAGAGTTCCTCCAAAGATTTCACTTGATTATGGCCCAACTATGGCAAAGCGTGATACAAAGATCCTCTTAGGGCTTGAGAGAGAAGAGAGTATTTTGGCAGCATAACCATGCTCCAAATAATCATGAAAGAATGAAAGGAGGGGCCTCTCTTTTATAGTTGAAAAGATCCCAAACCCACTCCCAAATCAAGGGTCCAAAACATAGATCTAAATTCTAGCTCTCCTCCACCCTTAAATCTAGGTTTGTTGACTTTGCAAGCCATCCACCAATCATAAACAAGGGTTCCTCTTCAAATCAATGGTAAAAAAGATAGATCCATATCACAATGAAGCATAACCCTTAGATCTAGGGTTTCCATGACTCAAGTGGGGCCCCCTTTGACTCAAATTTTGATTTTTGATTTTTATCTTTTATTTTAAATCTTTTATTTTTTATCTTTTATTTTTTATATTTTATTTAATCTTTTATTTTTATTTTTTTTTAAATTTTTATCTTTTTATTCTTTTATTTTTATTCTTTTATTCTTTTATTTTTATTTTTTTTATCTGGGCTTCCTTTGACTCAAATTTTGATTTTTATTATTTTGATTTTTGATTTTATCTTTTATTTTTTATTTTTAATCTTTTATTTTTTATATTCATCTTTTATTTTATCTTTTATTAAGACAAAAGAGGCGCCCCACTTAGGAGATCTTCAAAAACTTATTTGACCATGGGGAGGTTTATTTAAATGAGAATTTGACTATGCTTAGCCACCCCCAAACTTAATTACCATGGCCTTACTTGATTTTTTCCTTCAAAATCAAATAATTTAATTTTTCACCCTAGGAAATTAAATTAATTTCCTAGAAAAAAAAACCTTGTCTTAACCAAAATTGGTCTAACTTCCTAACCCCTTGTCAAAATGACATGGGAATACAAGATATGGCTAGCATGGTCATGGACAACAACTTGAAACCTTAACTGCCTCATGGGCTTGATTATCAGAACGCCAATTCACCACTTTGGAGGATTGATGAGTGAAAAACCCAACCAATTAAAATTGTTAATTAACAAAATTAACTGGAAGGGAAAAAAAACACTTAGTGAAGAGGACTTCCTTGATAATAAAGTCCATGGTGACATCCTTAGAGGAATGACCCATGATGACATATAAAGTTACATTAATTATCCCACGCAGGGGAGTGGACATTTCATGTACAAAAGGGGTAGAATTGCCCTACTGAGTGAAAAATCCATGGTACAAACTGCACAGAATGTACATCTTCAATATACATGAGGTTGCCACCTAGTTGAAATAGGTGGGCAACAGGCAGCATGAGCGAACCAATGTTCAAGAGTGGAGAATCGATTCTCCTAGGAGCTCAGGGTTCAGGGTGGCTACCAGAAGGTTATCTTCATATTTGAGTTCAGTGCAAGTTGTAACATTGGTTCCAGGTTCAGAGAGATCTCCTACAACGAACAGTGTGATGGATTTGAGGACAGGACCTGTTGATGATGGTAGTCAGTACCTCCCTCGCTAAGAGGGAGTGTAAGATATTTAACTCTGGAGGCACTCCACATATTTTTGTCTTGTATGCGGAAGTGACCATGCACTAGCTAGGCTACTTTACTTTGTAATGTTGTTTTATAAAGTTTAAAGTGACTCTTATGTAAATGAGACTTTTTTATAAAGTATTCCCTTGTTTTAATTTTATAAAGTGACTTTATGAGTTAAAGTGCACTTGGTTCATAAGGTAAACGTGACTTTATTAAAATTAAATGTAACCGCTTTTGGGGGGAAAGTTTCTCAACCCTTGATCTTGAAAAGACAAGATTTAGTCTTGGCCTTTGGATTTAGGGATTGGGAAGGGGAAAAGTTACTCTCAAGTTGTAAGAGAGAGCCTAGGGTAGTGTGCAAGACAAGTTGAAGGAAAACATTTCCAAGAGTGAGCATTTGGATGAGTTATTTGCAGAGAGAGAGGGAGCTGCAAATTTTTTCAAGTGGGCACGAATCCCAAGGAGAAATTTTTTTCCTCAAGAGGGCACAAATCCCAAGGAGTTGGGCAGTTTTTCAGGGCATTTAGTTTATGTTGAGTTGTACTGTTTCGTACAGTTTGTACGGTACAACAGTGGCACATATTTCAAGAAAAAATTATGGACACGATTTTCGAGAAGGAAAAAAAATTTCAAACACAAAAACTAGTAGTCTGCTGAGCACGAAAATCGAGGTGGGCATGGAAATTCAAAGTGGGCACGGAAATTGAAAAATATGGTACAGTCATTAATGTTGAAATAAATGTTGTAAATTATTTTTCTGCCTTATAAATGCTGCAATAAAATTATCTTGGACTGGTTTTCCCCAGGGTGGGTTTTTCCAAGGTCACATTGACCAAAATTCTATTGTTTTATGGGTTTATCAGTGTGCTGTTTTTTATGTGTATTTCCGTTGCTACAGACTTAGTTTTTCAGTATTTCAGCTTCATGGTTGTTGGGTTTTATGCATGTGAAGTATTTTTACTTAATGACAGTTAAAGTCTGAAATCTGGGTTTAACTAAGTGTTTGGCAAAAGTCTGAATTTTTTGTCAATATTTCTACAAATAAACAATTAAATACAACTGGTTTCCTATTTTAGAGTCTTCTGCATGCAAGGACACTTGCATGCAGGAAGACTTCCTTGTTGCTGCTAATCTAACACTTTTACCTTAATCCCCTGGCTTTCTCTAGTCCTTTTAGCTTTCAGAATAGAATGACTTAGACTTCAGCCACCAATAAAAGTATGTAGGGAGACAGTGGACATCCTTGTCTGACTCCTCTTGTAGTCTTAAAAGAGCTGGTGGCCAAGCAATTAGTGAGAACAACAATCTTTGCAGAGGACACACCATTTTCCAGTTTACAATGGATAAACTAAATCCAACATGAATTAAGAACAATCTCAGATAAAGCGGACATACTCATATGCTAGAAAGGTCTGATTTAATCACCGGAGCAGGGATTTTTTTGAATTTTATTGTATGTAAGTCCTCTTGTGCCTAATCAATGACATCATGAATTTGTTTCCCTTCTAAAAACCCAAAATGTTCAGAGGAAATGAATCTCGACAGCCGTTTCTTTAATCTGACAGATAACACCATGGGATTAGTTAAGCAAAGCTATCTATCTGAAATCATTAAATGTCTCATGTTTATCAACTTTTTGTATTAGTGTAAAAAGTAGAGTTGAAGTTTCCTGGGATGTTACCTGTACTTTTTACTTCTTGCACAATTCTGAGAAGATCCTCTCCTAATGTCTAAAAAATGCCCCCAAAAATATTCCACAGTCCACCCATCAGGGCCAGAACTCTTGTCTTTGTGGAATGAAGCTAAAACATTCAGCAATTCATCTTTCGTAACTAGTTCAAACATCTACTGATTATCCTCTTCAGATACTAGCATCGGAAAATATGAAGCAACTTTGATAATATCTGGAATTTAGCCCGAGCAGGCTCCTTATAAATATTTTCAAAGTGCCCATCTCCCTAATCAGCCAGCCCTTGAACTGATTGTGCGTTTTTATGCTTTCCATTTTTTGGTCTATGCATAGTATTTTTGTCGTATTGTCATGTAGTTGTATCATTTCCTTGCAAAAATTTATTGGTTGTGCAAAACCTTTTGATTTCAGATAGTGGTTCTTGTGGAAGACAATGAATATGTGGATTCATATATGAACCAACAACCTTGGAAAGCTGGTAGATTTGCTCATAGTCTTCGATTATCACTTTGGTCAGAACACCTTGGTTTTCGTGGTCTGGAGGTAAGTAATGTTCTTGTTGAAGGTTTGATGCATGTTGCTAATGTCTATTTTAGTCTTTTCTGGTTATCCTTGTGTTTATAGAGACCAAGGCATTTTGAACATTTTGCAAGAATTAGTATCAGTGCAGTTCTAATGGAGTATGCTATGAAATTGTTTGATAACTTGCCATTTGTGTATCACATTCTTGTTTCTAGGCAAGAATTTGCTTGATACATACAACCTAAGAATTAATTTGCATCTAGCTTGTTGATACTTTACAAGTTGATCAAGTCTGTGATAGGACTTGGCTGTACTGGCTCTTGAAAGGTTGTAAAATCCAGATTGCACAGTTTTGTCTGTCGGGCTATGTTTGTTGCATTGACGTTGCTTTTATTTATATTTGTACTTCAAAATTTAAATCAGAAAAGGGAAAACTTACACAAGTTTAGGATCATTGATTGTTTTAGCTTGTCTCTTGAGATGGAAAACACTTTCATTTTCATTCCAGGAACATTTTTCTTTCTTTTGGACTAAAATTATACTTGGGCAGCTCCATGTTTGCTCTCATCAACTTTAGGTTCTGACAGTTCCTGATATCCCTATTGATCAGATCATTTGTTAGCCTCTTTAGGGAACTAGAAAGAGAGGAGCATTTTATCTTTAGGTATCCAGTCTACTATGAGATTTGTGGTGGATATCATTCTCTGTTCAGGCATTCTGATAGATCTTTTTCATTTTTGATGGGTTAGTAGGACCAAAGACACGAATCTCTTCATTTGCAAGATAAATCTACAAAAAGAAACTCCTTAATAAAGCTTCCCTTAATAGGTCCCTAAATATTTTCTCTACCTACCTAATTTAGCATACATGTAATTCTAAGAGGAGAAGATCCCATTATTTTCCTCAAAAGAGAACATTGTAGCTCCAAGATTTTTCATGGCCAAACTCCTCTTATCACCAGGTTTGTTTTCATGTTTTATGTCAAGGAGAAAACTATTGGGTAATATATAATGGAGTAGAATCCTTCTATTCAATATGCTGTTGTAAGCTTCTAATCATGTCTTTGAAGTTGGACATGGAAAAAGTGTATGACGATAGAATTTGAGGTGTAAATTGAGTTATGCAACATAATGCACAGAGACTTAAAATAGGACACAAAAGAGTATATGCTGGAAGAAAATTTTCCAATCTTGTCTTCTATATTGACTAAAAAAGCTGCTACACAATTACAGAAAAACACAACACAATTATTCACAAAGATAAGACGTTGCCCTCTCATGTACAAGTTACAACCCCATTAAATTATATTTTACAGAATGTAATTGTTCTGGGAAATTGAAATTGCATGATAACAAACACCCTTCAGTAACTGAAGCTCAATACAATTGTTCTCAGTCAACTTTCCCTGTGACTTTATGCTTTGGGGATTTTTAATCTTTCCTTATGGGTCTTCATACTTCCCCCTTCCAAACTTCTTCCTTGCAGATTTTGTCAATCTCCACATTTACATCGACAGTTTTCTGTTGGAACTCTTTTACATGTGTTAGGACTTTAAACTTTCCAACCCAAAATGTCACTTTTCTATGAAGTTCCAAATCCATAACTCTACAAACTTTGACAAAATGCAGATTCAGATTACATACAGATTCGTTATCTCTAATGCTTCTCATCAAATGTTTACTTGAACCTATTCATCACCAGAGTTCATTGAAGTTATCTCTGCTTTGTTCGAACTTGTTTGTGTCCCTTAATTTATTTAGTTAACATTATTATTATTATAATAATTAATTATTATGGAAAGTTTATTTATATATTTTATGTTCACCAGAGGCTCTTTCGGAATTCCATTTCCAAATCTCAGCACAAGTTTCTTCTTATCTCTGAGTGGAGGCAAGTTGCTTGAGGCACACCATGCCACCTTCCCAACTGTGGTCACACCAACCACTTGTATGGGAAATGTTTAGCTTGATTTTCACCATCCCATGGTTATGTCCCTGACTTTTTTTTCCATTCAAAGGTTTGACCTCCACAATTGTTCTCCTCAAGGAAGTTATCAGCAACCCAACGATTGCCACTTGGGTTGCTGTACCTTTAAGTGAATCCACGATCCTCTTGCGTTGGGATTTGACTACCTTCCTGAAAAAACCCCAGCTAGCACATTTTAGTGCATCCCCGACTTTGGGGAGCATGTCCCCATGTAACATTGATATATGCAGAATAATCAATTATATATTATATTCATAGAGACACTACATCAATGTTATACAACTTTTTGTATATATGGGAGACACGGTGTTTCATTCTAGGAGGAACAACTCAATTACGACTTACTTAGTAACTTGTCCTAACAATACTGTTTCTTAAGTAACCTTATAACTTAACATGACCCTATAACTTAAATTTATAGCTTAAGATCTATGACCTTTGGAACTTGTTACAACAAAATCTAGCACCCTCTAAATGATGTAAATCCCCAAGCATCAAGGGGCTAGTTTTTTTCAGCTTTAAGAAAGCCACCCATTTTGTGTGTGTGTGTGTGTGTGTGTGTGTATTATTTGAGCTGCCTCAACATGTGTGCCGAAAGGGAAGCACTACACTCGTACAACATAAGGAATAAGTTGTATTTCCTAGTGAATGCACCTTTTGTTTGGGTCTTCATGTGTGCCGAAGGAGGAGAACTACCCTCATGTTGTATCGCATGGGACATAATGTCACATTCCCTAGTGAAAGATTAAATTTTATGAAACTTAGGCAATGAGGCCTCAATGAAGGGTTATAACATATGAATATTTATAGTCCAATTTTGTAGCACTCAACCAAAGGTTTGGGTTTAATCAATCAATAATGAAAATACCCTGAACCACTTTGGTGTGTTCACACATGGGAAATGTTATTTAATGAAATATTACAAATGAAAAGTTAAATATTGAAGGAGTTATATGAAAATGAATGAAATGACTCGTCCACCCTCTAGGAATGGCGATATGATGGAATATGAGTGTGATATGGGTTATACCAAGGTACAAAGTGGAAAAATGATGAAATATGAAAGTTACTCGAGTACAACGATGGAAAGTTGATAAAAGGGGGAGTGATATCAAGGAGAAACATTAGGAAAGTTCATCACCATGAGGACACAAACAACTAAGATCAAGACATGAACCCACCATGTAACAACAAAGTGAAAGTAGTGACTAGACTATCATGAGTTAGGGAAATAATAAGATGGCCCCCCCAACAGTGATCAACTAAACAAAAGTGCTTTCAATAAGATGCAGGTACATGATGTGCAGTTAAAGAAATCTCCACAAAAGATCTCTATCAAGAATGCCAAGAAGAGAAGAGGCTTGATGAAGATGTATATGCCCCCAAGTCCATCCAATGCTCCAAACTTCAAAGGTGTTAGTTGTGAATCCCATCATTGCGATGTGTTACAGCCTGGACTAGTAGCTATAGTTAAAGCGCCAAAGAACACAACTAGCCCAACTATAACTTAGAGGTGTTACCTGTTGTGACCTCAAAACCACCTCTCTACACTTTTGATTGGCTATTCTCCAACTCAAGGGCGAATTCCCTAGATAGGATCATAGGATTGCTAGGCTATGGCAATGAGGGCACAAATTTTTTTGAAGAAGTTAGCCTTAGCAAAACTTGAGTTCTTTCTTTGTAGTATAGGTGATGGGAGGGTTATGAAGACTATTGCCAATCCTCAAGGTATATGGAGTCTCAGAATGATGTCCCTTTGGCCTTTGTTTGTATGTGTTTGATTAGAACCCCTGCAAAACGCATGTGGAATTCCTACGCCAAACAATTTGAAACAATTTGCAAATTTTACCAAGGAAGAGTAGCATTTAAGCTTACACCTTTAACCTATCTATCTATCTAACTCTTAGCCTATGCAAATTGATGAGTACCCCTCCTACGGATGCCAAATACCTCAATCAACCTACAAAGCTACGGTATGAAACCAATGAAGTCACATTGCCCTTCTTATGGACTAGGTAAATAAATCTTGCAATGCCAAAATGAACAAGTTACTCAAAGATTAAGTCACCAATAGAACCCAAGAGAAGAAATCCTTCATACTTCAAAATGCTCAATAAGATACGGCAATTGGGCTCCAAGGAGAGAGAGCTCTCAAAATCCAACCATGAGTTCAAATGCGGAAGTGGCTCTATTTATAGAGTAGCCTAGCCTCCTTTACAATAAAATATTATTAAATCCCTAGATCTAGCCTAGGGTGAGGTAAATAAATGAAAAAACCCCACTAAAGCTAACAAACTTGTAACAAATCGTAAAATGAAGCAGTCAATTGCCATCAATTGCCATAGGTACAAAACCTGAGATACATAAGGCCCCAAAGAGGGGGGGCACCACATCGAGCAAGGGAACAAGTGCTAAGAGATGATGCAACATCAGCCTCCAAAAGCTTTCTTTAAGGGGGCACTCCATCAAAATGCTCACAAAGCAACCAAATATAACCATCTCAACATTTCAAGGGCTTCCAAGGGGTACGCTCCAAAGCAAGAGAAGAACCCAAAGCAAACTTGACCCATTAGAAACCTCCAAGATCAGTGCTCCAAGAATAATAGTGTCCACATAGCAACAATTAGGCTCTAAGGTCTTGTTATCACACAACTTGTAGTTGCCCCACAAATGGTATCCTATTTAGGACGGTAGAGGGGACAAACAACTAAAGAGGTGAATTACGAATATCCCAACCCCCAGATATGGATTGGTTGTCATGCCAGTTAAGACACCCTTTGCTTTATCCACTAATAAGCCAAGTGACAAAGGGGGGACCTTGATCTAACCTAGAAAGAAAGATCTAAAGCCAAGACACCAAATCAAACTACAACAATAAAGTACATAAGGTGTGTAGTTGGAAAAACCCTAGATTTAAGAGAGACAACCATCGATAAGGATGTTTTAGAGCAAAAGGGTTTAGGTAGTGGTATTGTGGCCCAAAGTGTTTATGTTTAGTGATCATATAATTGTTATATAGATCTAGGTAGTAAGTGCTAGTGCAAATGATCAATATCACTACCTTGTGGGAATTGATAGTTGAAAGTAAGCGTATGCCCAGAGTGATGAATTGAAGGATAATTAAAGTAAGCTAGCACTTGATTAAGATGGCTTGGAGATAGATTTAACAATGTCCAAAAATACAATTCAAGAGATGGATCATAAAACAGGGAAATTAGCAGAAAACCCTAGGAGGGTGAATTGCCTAAAGATCAGTGCTTTAACCACATGGCAGATGGAGTCCCCAATGTTGACGTATTGGTAAACCCACTTAGCTCTAAGGGAGAGTGAAATAACCCAGAAAGGCTTCGCCAAAAATTCCAACAAAATGACCCAAGGAATTTTTTAAAGGTTTTAATTAGGGCTTTACTTATACGTTAGGTGGATTGGAAATTAAAACTAAAGAAAATACTGACAAAAATACCTGGAAATCTTGTAGATGCCAAGTGCAATGACACTTTACCCCGGTTTGACACAATTCCAAGCAAATTTGATGAAGTTCCAAGCTAAATCGATTTGCCCAGGTTGAACTAGTGCGCCCCTTTTCTTCCAAGAGAAACCTACGTTAAGTTAGAATTGATCCACAGAAAAAGAAACTACGAATGCAAGATGAATCAAGAAGCATAACCAATAATCAAAGACACATTAGAAAAAACCCCTAATTGCCAGCGTCTTCAGATGGAGAGAGCTGGATCTCTCACAAAAACGGCCCAAGAGAAAAATGCCCTCCTGCAAACAACCCGGCCCTTACAACATATATTTGGAACAAGCATAAATAAATTGGAACACCTTCGGAAATAATTTTGCAATCAAGCACGAGAACAATATATGACAAAGAAGACGCAGGATTTTTCTGAAAATATTTTATGTATTCCAATTGCTAAGACCCAAATTTCCCGATGGAATACAATGGGGGATCACAACTCTTAAATAGATCGAGGGTGTGTCCAATTTTCAACTAACTTTCATCCGACGGTTGGGATTATAACATCATGAGCGGTGGATATCTTTTAATCTTGTTCTATATACATGGATCAACATGACCAAGTCAAGAGGGGCATACTTTTTCCCAATGATGCCTTGCTAAGGAAAAATACATCATAATGTAAGGATATAACAGGATAATACATGAGGGGGTCACCTTAGGGGCTCAATTCACCCTAGTCCCCAATACAACATCATAATACAAGAGATAGCAATGAAATACATCAAATGTCCAAGGTGAGGGACGCCCCATGGGGGACGTCCTCCCTAGGAGAGCCAAATAAATAATCTAGAACATGAAACTGAATGGAACTGATGTAGAGTTGTTCGGAGAGCCATAATAAATCATCTGGAAACATTTCTTTTCCATTTCCTTGACCACAAAATCCAAATCGGTTTCCTTAGTGATTTCTATAGTTCATTTTTTGGTTGTACAACCTCTGAAAAACCATAAAAATCATCATAAATTTCTTCAGGCCGAGAATCGGGGCAAACTGAATGCACATAAGTGTCCAAAGACATGGTAGAATGGTACATGTGACTGCTCATACTCACTGATTCACTGAAATGCCAAAAATATCATCATCTCCTAGTAAAAATAATGGTCAGAGTAAATAAAAATAATAATAAACTCTGGAACTCAATAACTGTGACTGCAGTATTGGTCATGGGCATGTCTGGAGCAAATATAACCACTATTGATTTTTGTAGTCACTGCATTAGGAAGTGTGTTTGACCTGGTCAACTAGATTGACCAGGTCAAAGTACCCAAACTGAATGTGAGATAAGGAAATGAGTTGATTCTGCATGCATCCAAGGTAAGAACTGCACCAAGGAAAACAAGGCTTAAGCAAAAGGGTGATGACTTCTAATTGACTTTGACCATGTGATCTCTCCGAATAATAACAAATACACACAACCACAGTGACATATGCATGACATATAACAATAGGGAATGTAGGTGTCTCACAAATGGATGAGTTGATCTGAAAAGAGTCCATTCAACTTTAACATGTCTACAACTCACATCTAAGCTAATAATCAAGCCCCTTGAGGATCTTTTCTAGGACCCTTGCATTGAGTACGCAAGAAATTGTAGAGAAGAATTCGTAGGGGACGCATAGAATTAGTTGTCCCTTACTCCATCTCACATCAAAACCCACAGGCTTGAGGAATTAATCATTACATTTCTAAATAAGATGGCCAGTGGTGTTTATATTTAGCATTATTTATCCACTTCCTTTTTGGGCCTTTCACATTTCATTTCTTAGCCCTTTTGGATGTGTCTAAAGACACAATTTGCAACTTTGTTCATGGGCTTGCATTTCATAATATAAGCATGTACAACATAATGCATGTAATGATGGTAGACATATTCCTTCAAATTTTATCTGACAACTCTTCAGACAACTAGGGGGAATCTCCACATCCAGGACCAAACATTGGGGGCAACAAACCAAAGAGGTCAAGGTTTCAAAACCCAACTCACCCAAGCTTAGGAAACAACACTAGCGGGTTCCCCTAGCTTGGAAGGATCAAGGCTTCGGAAAGTTTTGTCGCACAACTCAGAGCCAAGACACAAAACAACATGGGATCCATCATGCATAGGGGTCAAAGTAGTGAAAATGATCTTCAATCTCACAGGTTTCAGCCATAAGTCATGGGATAAATCAATCATGGATAAAACTGGATGAATGGGGACAAGTGACACATGGAACCAACATTGTAATATAGACTAAAATTTGTGTAAAGCATGGCATAAGCAAAGGTCGTTAACATTAGATTCTTCAGATATTCACAACACAAGTTAAGCATCAGTAGAACATATCACATAAGCATAGGTCACCATAATCATCATAACATAATAAGTCAAAGGTGTTAGTATACATCAAATAGCAATATCCTACCAAGAAGCAATATACCTGATCTCACCATATGCATGTCTCTACTTGATGTGCCCATCTATGAGCTATGTACCATCTCTGTTGCTGTGCCGAGTGAATTATGGCATCACCAAAGTCATCTCAATGGACAAGGAGATCTCATTCTCGGCAAGGAAATACTTTGTATCTGCTACTGAATGAAGGCTTTGAAAGGCTCATGCTGTAATGATGATCCATGCTGTATCTCATCAATATGTCTAGAAAAGAGAAAAATCCATATCTTGCATCGTGGTAGCCCAGCTACAATGTATGTGATAACAGGTCCCTCCAACGGTGTAACAGGTGTATCCAGATACTAACCTTTAAAAAGATGTGGCTCAAAGGAGTGCTACTTTTCAAAAGTAATCTCTAAACAAAAATCCACAATGCCCCTCAAGCAAACCAATCCAACTTACATGTGTCCACAAGATGGCTGTCAAGCATGTCCACATAGCAACTAACTAAACTTGTCTCTAGGCTAGCGTTCCACTTGACAAATCAACCTCATTGCTCAAGGAAAATGGCATAGGAAAAACCACAGTTGCCAGGGTACCCGTACCGGGTACTTGGGTACTTGTGGGGTACGTCTCCTGCCATACCCTGTCGTACCCCATATTGGGTCCACGTACCCGAGACTCCGTTATAAAAAAAGGGGTACTTCGTACTCCAGGGGTACGACCGACTCAATAAAATGCAATTCATTGGATAAAATGTAATGACCCCCCACCAAATCTGAACTAATTTTTTGCTAACTACGTATGGAGTCTGGTTCAGGACTTATGTCAAACACTTTGCAACACTGTTCAAATTCCACTGAATATTGTCCAAATCTGGTAGATTGATTTTACATTGATTTACAATGAATGCTTTTATGGTTTTGTGTTCAGCACTCATGGAACAGAATTTGACTACCAAATCTACACAAAAAATATACATATGTATTTAATATTGAGAAATACACTCACATCAACGCAGGAATATATTTGGCAATTTTCAATTTTTTATTGCTTGTAACAGCAGTACAAATAGGTGTTTAAAATAAGATTTCAAGTGTACTTTCATGTCTGAGTTTGATTCTCTGTTACAGCTGCCTGGTACAATGATTTATCAAATTTTATGTAACTTGCATTCTTCTAATTGATATCTACTGAGTCTATGATTTATCAAATTTTATGTTTCAAATTTTCAATCTGAATGTTCATTGTTAAAATAATCATCGAATTTATAATTATGAATCATGATTCATAATTTATGAAGAAATCTATATGCATGTATGATGTGACTATGACATATATATATATATATATATCCCCGACGTACCCAAGTACCATTTTTCAAAAAGTGGCGTCCCTGTACCCGCACCCATCCCCGTCCCCGTACCTGTACCCAAGTTTCCTGGCAACTTAGGGAAAAACCCACTGAAATATATATATCAAAGCAATAGAGGCATTTGGAAGGTTACTTTTAATGCTGGATGCATCCTGTCTGAGCTGATTTCTTCAACAGAACCTTCCAAACTCACGCAAACACGACTGGAAAAAGAAGCGGTTGCCCTCAAACAGCTGGACATCCCCATCACTTGCTGACAAGGCAGAAACCCTCTTCTAGGGAAGCGCCTCCTCCAGAAGGTGACATAGCCTTGAAAAAACTTGAGCGTTAGCCTCCATAATACATCAAAGCTGCCATCAAAAGGTTGGTCGATTTTTCCTGAACCTACAAACTGGAGAAATGCAGAAGAGTGGGCTTCAAAAAGTGACAAAAACCTTCATCTAGACTGGTTTTCTCCTCTGAGCAGATACTTCTCCATTTTATGATTTTAACAAATCAAACATTCTCTGAAATGTAGCATTCATATTGTTTTCCTCACTTCAATGACTGCTCTGTGGAAGGAAAGTGTCATTTAGGCTCAGCATTTCACCGCATTACCAACCCTCCTCAAAGATTTCTTTGCCGCTGACTGGAAATGCTCAGACAGCCCAAGTTTAATAATCTACTGCTGCTGTTGTTCTCTTAGGTCTTTTAATTTTTAAAGGAGATCACGCCAATAAGTAGAGGTTTGCTGTTGCTCCAGCCCACAAACTCATCCCAAAAGTGCCCAGAATTGAAGATTGAGTCATTCCTGCTGCTTATTGCCTTAGACAGCCCAGACATATGGTTTCATTCCTCAATTGTCCACAAGCTTTTCTAGAACAAGCTCAGATTCAACTCAGATGTGTATTTTTTAGGTCTGTTTACACCCATTTATGGTGGAAAAATTGCCCAGAAACTTGTTTTACTGCCGCTTCAGCCCACGTATTCACCCAGAACATACCTGAATTGCCTTTTGATACTAGTTTGGGGTTGAAACAGGCCCAGAATCACCCAAATTGCTCAGATTGCTGCTCAGGTTTGCTCGTCATGCCCATATCCATTCACAGAAACCTTAGGAATTAGCCAGCTCTGCCCATAGTATTGCTCCATACCCTAGACATGGCCAGGTCTGATCACACAGGCTCCTTTACAAGCTGCCTTTCTTATCACACTGCATTCTATGCCCAGAATGATCTCTGAAAAGTTGAAAACCCAAGTGAACACCTTATACAAATAGGGGGGTAACATGATGAAAATCACAATGTGAAACCTCATACAATATGAGGTGTAACTGGACCTAAGACTTCATAAAAGAACATTACAATATCTAATAGTTATATGTGACCAAATGTGACATTTAGATGTTGAAATTAGAGGTTAGGTGGTTAAATGACTATAACCACTTAGGGGTGTTATAAATTGCAATGAAATATGATGCCAATAAATTGTCAAGTTTCTTTTTTGTTTTCTCTCTCCACCATTGCATCTACAAAGAATATGTTCACCCATACTTTCTACATGGTCTTTATTAAGGCATTAAAAAGTGCTTATAAAGGCTATAATCCCTGAAGCATTCATCCTTTTCTGCAAAAGTGGAACTAGATAGAAACTAGAGATATATGACTTTTGCCACACAAAAGCTCGTTGGACCTAATTCCATTATATGCTTACTATGACAATGTTTTTTTACAAGTTAATACTTTTTTCACATGTGAAACTTGCCAAGAATGTATTCATCTATCTGAAATTGTATTCATCGTGGAATTTAACAGTGAAAGTAGAATGCCTGCTTATACGATTCATTTTGATTTGTAGGTAAATGACATTAAAGACCCTGTTTCGGAGGAGGCATACACGAATGTTTGGAGGAGAATTGCAAAGGTGACCATTGAACTTACATATTTTCATGTTTCTTGGGTGCTGTATGTAGCTCTGTAATATTGCTTTGAGATTGTCATTTTGTTCTTTGAATAAATGGCCATTTGTATGATATAGCCTTTGCAAGCTTTTTCCTTTCCTTCAAAGGTAGGCCTCCTATACCCTTGATTAATATATTTTTGGCAAAGTTATACCAACTGTGGGTGGAATTGGAATCGGCAGAAGAATCCAGTGCGGGTGCGGTGCACGTCCTCAAATCAGGAATTGGGAATTGAAACCCTAACCCTAATTTTTAAATTTTTATATAATAAATATATTTAAGATTTAAATTTAATATTGAAAAAAAGAAATGAGATATGAATTAAAGCATATCAAGTGTTTAGCTTTTATATTCATATTGCTGACTGGGGAATGAGACCAAACCACCACATTTGCCGAAGATTTAACGACTGCAATTGCTAGCAGTTTTTGTTAAAATCTCAGCGAAACACTAACAGTAAGCTAACAAACTCAGCTAGGCAAATTGTCAAACACTTAGCAAACTCTGATTTCTACTTCATATAAACTTTAATAGTCATGCTGCATGCATTAAACTCAAAGTCTCAAACACATTCAACTGTACTTTTAAGAGCAAAAACACAAATGCTAAGCAAATCTGAAAGTTATAGCGGCGGAAACTATCACTGAACAACAGACACATTCATCTCATTTGACATAAGAAATTTTGGTCAAATGACCCTGGAAAACCCACAAAGGAAAGACCAGTCGAGAGATTTTATTGAGCTTCTCAGGAAAGTTAGAACATAAGTATATTTCGGCACAAATACCCTCACAGGAATGATGTCAAACTCTCTAATCAATCTCTATGTATTAATGACTGTACGGCCTGCTCCTTTAATGCAGCATTAAATTCACAGTCAGCCTTGATTTCTGTGCCCTTGTTCCTGTCAAACAGTACGTCCCTGCTGCAATAACAGCTACAGCAGTTCACCTCAATTTCTGTGCCATATACTCTGCTCAAGAGTGTGGCTGTATGGCCATGTGTGCAAGCATTTATAGCCTCTATTTCTGAGCAGCAAAACTCTCGCGATTTCTGTGCCTTCCTCCTCAAAATCTGTGCATACAGTAACTGCTTTTTCAATCTCATTACATGCTGAATGTTACCTTGGGAATTGCGCCACTAACTTCTCTTGGTAAGTGCAACCTCCTGCTCCTCTTTTTCTTCCTTCAGCTCAAGCTCTCTTCCTCTCTTCAAAATTGTGCCTCTCACACAACAATGTGCTCCACTCTCCAAAAACGCTATTCTTGGAATGTGTGCCACAATGAGTCTCACTCAAATTTATTTATTTCACATTTAGGGTAATTGCCCTAACTCTTCATCTTCTACAGTCAAGATTGATGGCTATGATTTAATCTTAAGTTGTCATGACTTAACCACTTAAGTAATGAAACTATATAAAAATCACATTTCTCTCGAAAATGTCACTTTAGCCCAAAATAATAGAAGACCCTATTGCCCTCTTACACACAACTAGGGAGGTACGCAGCAGAAATATTCAAGCTGCTTGGTGTGTCCTTAGGGGCAATTCTCGAGTCAGGTGCTGTAACCTGATCTTGACTCCTCCGTTTAGGCCACTCCTAACGGAGCCAAGGGGGGTAGTCCCTATTAAAGCATTGCTAAGGCTCTAGATTTTATTAAGTTATGGATGAGATGGTTGTTAGGATTTTATGAGTGATTGACTGAAACGAGATACTGCAATTTAAAATTTAGTTCGACAGCATAAAAAAGATATGGCATTCATAACATGATATGATTGAAAACATAAATAATGATACAAATTAAACCAATGCCAAAATGGAGTCAAAGTAAATAAGTGTTGTTGAAAATGAGATATGTTTTGCAGTGTACTTGGTCAGTTTTAACTTATTCAGTGATGAGTGAGTTAAGGGGAAAAGGGGATTCCCAATATACCGTGAGGTACTGGGAATATATTCGGATTCTGAGAAGAGTGGCTCCGCACGGGAAAATGTGGGCTAGATGGAGTCGTGGGGGGCTGTTCAACACTACACCAACAAGGATGTAGCCTAACAGGACCCCACGGTCACTTTCTAGTTGTTCCCGCTTTCCCCAAAGAATTTTCCCACTGTTCATCGGGTTCGTTATGCGGGATTTTCGTAATGTTTTAAGGGTTGTAACTTTTATTAATGTGAGTTGATAAATCAAATGTGAGGAATTAATTAGTGCGCATTCCTGCTTTTGATTATCCCAAAGCTCAGGGCGAACCTGCGATGGGCAAGAGCATACACTGGAATGACAAATTGTTTATTCCAAATTGGTATTGTAAAACGACAAAGGTAAAATCAGTGAGACTAATTACTACGGCAATGAATATCGTTTCCCCAAATGAGCAAGCTCTCTGGGTAATTCGGTAGATCAATGTCAGTTAGTATTACTTTCCAAAACCAAAACAGAATAATGATGCCTCAAAGAAAATGAATAGAAAGATTACACTATCCCTACAGCAAAGAGTATCTTTTCCCAATCAAGAGGAATCTCTTGGGTAATTCGGTAAAGCAATGTCAGAGTAGTTCTAAAATGAAGTAAAGCAAGAAAATTGATTGCGTTATAATCAAATAAAAACTAAATTTAATCTAAATACTTGCAAACAAGTAAACAATCACACAATGGGCAGATACAGGTTTCCCCCAAATGGGGGAAGGGGGTTGTGGGAGCTGTAATCACACTTGATTTTTATTAACCTTGTTAAAATACAAGTTTTATGAATGGGGTTGCCTTTTCATCTTAGAAAGTGATCGAAAAAGGCTTACAAAGCTCGTCGGAGAAGGGGAATGAAGAATGGGAAATTTTGGATGCTCCAGATGACCAAAAATATGAAAATTCGGCAGCAACTCCTCTTTTTCCTCTCACCTACTAAAAACCAGCGAGCTAATGAATGATAAATTAGTAGGTTAGTCAATAAAATACACTAAAAGATTACACTTAGTACTTGTGCAAAGATAGAACTATTATGCTACTTCAAGTACTAACTAGATCCAAGCTTTTAAATGTAAAATTGAAACACTTCCTAGATCTAGAAATGAAAGCAAGTAAAACGAGAATGATTAGCCTTATAGATCTGATTTTAACTTGCAAAAAATAAAGTAATTGAGAAAGAGTTGTAGATTTTTTGTAGAAAGAAGCGGAAACAACTACTCAAGCTTGAATCTCTTGGAAAACTTGGAAATTCCTTCTACCAAAAGTACGTGGATGAGCAATCAAAGATATTTCATATTTTGGTCAAGTACAACAGGACCCTGCTCGTAGTCTATTTGAGGCGCTGTTAGCCCAAGAAATTTGGAGGTCGCAGTGCCTGTGCTTGTTTACAGGAGTCCTACCGTTGAAAAACTTCTTTCGGGTTTTGTGGTTTTCCTTAAATGTTTTAAACTCCATGCCTGATTATGAAGATTGTAGATCGTAGGTCTTTCCATGGTGCCTCTGGTGGTTATTTAGATTTTTGTTTTGATAACACTAGGACCAAGTAGTGCACGTGAAATCTATTGACTATAAAGTCGCCAACTAGTTGAATTTCTTGACTAATTACTGGAACAAATTGAATACGGCCTAAAATCATCGATTGGGCTTCTCATTTGAAATATGCAAAAAGTTGACATTCTTAATAGAATTTTCGTGATGATGAATAAAGCATTAACAAAGATGAACTCCTTTACATAGATCGAGTGAAGTTGAAATTAAATTGTGTACATACACATTACATGGTTCGCTAGATTTTGAAATTCTCTTTGCATAATGCCATCAATTGATTTTTGGTTGAATTGAACATGAGCATTGAATGGTCATGATCTTTTTCCTTGAATGATCTACTTGCAACTTACCTTGCACTATAGTTGACAAATGTATTGAAGATTGTTGACTAGAATGAAGATATGGGCTAGCAGTGGACAAGGTTAGATAATGGAGGAAAGTATACCTCCAAGGACTCCACTGATTTATGCGAAGAGGGATAAAGAGGGAAAATTCTTTATCCTTTCCTGTCTTACTACGATTAATTGTATTTTCTTAGAATAATGAAGTTTGTCGTATTATAGCATGTTATGAATTTTTTTTATTTGCATTTATATGACTAGTATTCACGAGCAATGTGCTCTTAATGTGCATGTGGTGTCATTCCATAAGCCCTTGATGGAGCTAGTCCAGGATGAAACCTTTTTGCCAACATGCTACGCGGTGCACACTCTTGATAGTGTGTTATGGTGGAGATGGAAGGCATCCAGATAGTTACCAAGTGTGTTTAGGGTATGAATGGGTGTTGTAACATTAATGAATGGTTACATGACTGTGTGCACTATGTATAAAATATTGATATTGCATTTCATGATTATGTAATGTTGGTAACTAATTGATTGGACTTGACTTGTAGGAAAGATCATGGGCTATGACCTACAAGAGACTTGTTCTGAAGAACAAGTGATAGTTGTGCAGCAAGAGGACAAGTGATGAATGTGAAGATCTCGTTGATATCCAGTATTTAAGAGGGAGCAGGATGCTCGAAGCTTTTAGGAGCATGGCTCTCAACTCAAGTTCCAAATCAAATAGTAGGATGGCTTCGATGATAGAGGGAGCAGCTAAAATGGATATGATGCTTGAAGAACAAGTGATGGTTCTTCAATAGTGATAGTAGATATAAATGGATCTGGTACATCCAGTCATATGTGGACACATGACCCACAGGTCCAGAAGATCTCATATGGAGATTGACGGGTGAGAGCAAGTGGCTCCAACGACTGTTGGTCTCTCTACTACTGATGTTCATTCTTTCAATGATCATGAGGAGCAATTGGCTTCTAGTTGGATTCATGGCAAAGTCTAGAAGTGGTTAGAGAATTTCTTGAGTAGAGCAGTGGCTCAGGATTCAACACGTGCAGATGGCACAGGTTGTTGATGATGATTCCTTGATCGTGATGTTGTATACTAGTGATCTATTCCTCACCGAGACAGAGAGACTTATTGACAGGTGTAGAGGGAGTTAGCCTTTGAGTTAGAGACAAGGATCTTTGCCTATTGTATTTCTTGAGATCAAAGGTGTGGCAAAGAGCTGATGAGATCTTCCTCGGTTAGGGGAAGAACGCAGTTGAGATCCTGAGCAGATCTAGCATGATGGATTGTGAGTCCATGGCTACACCAATGGTGACAAATCTGAAGAAGTTGAGTGGTACTATTTTCAATTCAACTTTGGTGGATTGCACTGTACAAGCAGTCAAGAGGATCCTTGATGTACATGGTCATCACCAGGACATATGGTTGCATTATAGTAAGGAGCTATGCTTATTTGGTCTGTTCAGGATGCAGTGAAAATTGGCATCCAGGATGACACATCCTATAGGTTGATGGACTAGCCTGTGAGCAACTCTAGAGGGAGAGTATGATGCAGAGTTACAGAGGGAGTTTGCGACATAGAGAGAGCAATAGGCTCATCTCAGTAGACCCACTTGGTGGGAGATGGCATAGATGGATGCTTAGGAATCAACAGTGCAAAAGGAGTAGGGTGCCCCAGAGCTTAGAGATGTTGATGGTTGGAGCATTAAGCAGACATTTCCCCAATATTAGCCATGTGACTTGGCTAGGGGTGAATGGCTTGGAGGCAAGACAACATCTTTTCCCAGACATTTGTGACAGAATGGGGAGATTGGCTCTTACATGATGAGTAGTGTTGATGCGTCGATCCTTCCCCGGTATTAGCCATGTAACTTGGCTAGGAGTAAATGGCTCAGAATGGGGCAGTTCCTTCTCTTCGACACCCTATGACAGGTGGAGAGATTAATCCCGAGATGGTTCAGAATGGGGCAGTGCCTTCTCCCGGACACCCTATGATGAGTTGGGCAGATTTGTCTCGAGATGGCTTAGAATGGGGCAGTGCCTCCTCCCGAACACCTTATGAAAGGGTGGGGAGATAAGTTCCTATGTTAAATAAATGTAACTTTGGAAAATATTCTATTTTATTTTTGTTGTATTATTCTTATTCCTCCTTTGGGAGATGTCCTTGATGTAATTGGCCATGTAAAAGTCTTGAGGTAAAACCTTCGTTGTAAGTTGGGTCAATAGTACCCACAATAATATTATATAAATGTTATTTTGAGTCTCCCCAAGTAAGTTGGCCCTATTTTAGAGCAACATGCCAACCTAGTTAAGTTAAGATGTCACTCACTTGATGCGTATAAATAGGTGAGGCGCCTCCCTCATTTAGACACATCTCACACAAGTGCGCAAGAGAAAGAGGAGGTTTGCTGGAGAGAGGAAGTTGCTAGTCTTGTACTTGGTTGAATTCTATATTGAGGAAGTTTTGTTGGGTTTTCACCCCCAAGAGGGTTTGCTAGGATAAATCTGTGTTATTTTGTCTTGTTGTGCTTGTCTTTCTTTTAGTGATCCTAATTTTATGGTTATGATGAAATGATGCTAAATGTTTAAAGTTCTCTTGTATAACCATTAAATCTCTAACATGGTACCAGAGCCACCCTTAAACAAGTCATTGTGCAACGGTAACTAACGAAAGTTGTAAACTAGGGCTCCATGTTTTTTCTCTTTCCATCCACAAATAAAGCTAGACTTTTGCATCATTGGATCCTCCCCATTAGGGCGCATCTTTCTGTGGAAACGGATCCCTATTTTGAGTTTTTTTAGTTTTGCCCTAATTTTTGTTGGAACCAGATAACTAGGGCTTCCTATTTCGAGCACTTCCCTCCACAAATTAGTTGAAAAAGGAGGACCATCCAACTCGCCCTAAGAGGGCGCATCTTTCTATGACAGTAGCTTCCACTTCTGTGGATTTTCAATTTTTTACCAAGCACAACTGTCAGGAAAACTAGGGCATCAAATATTTTGCAATTCTATCTACAGATTTGGGAAAATGAGTATATTGTTGAACTCGCCTTGAGGAGGCGCATCTTTCTATCCAAACGGATTTGCAAGGTCACCAAGGTTGAAAATTAGGGTTTCTCTATCAAACCCTAAGTCTACAAGAAGCAGTTTTTCAAAAAGGCATTGGAGCAAGCATCCAGTTGAAGCACTCATCGCTAAGTCTCATTTTCTCTATTTCCATTTGAGGTTCTCATTTCAGCAATATGACAACCAGTACCAAGCTTGAGGAGCTAAGAACTTTCGGGCATAGAAGTATAGAGTGTTTCTCATACTAGAAGAGCATGACCTAGAGAACTATGTTAAAGAAGAAATCGCAAAGTCGGAGGGAGATGAGGACAAAGCTAAGCAGAAGAAGAATCTGGTCATGCCAAGAAGGGAAAGATCAAGAAGAAAGAATATTCTTACAAGAAGAAAAGGTTTCCGAACAAGGACCTATCACAACTCAGATGTTTCACTTGTGATGAGAAGGGACATTTTGCAAGAGATTGTCCTGAAAGCAAAGACCAAGGGTGAAGGTTCAAATTTCAAAAGATCGAAAATTGTAGATCAAGCTTTAGAACGGGCAAGGAAGCAGGGAACAAGAGGGAGTCCACCAAACATACATGATAAGTGTTTTTGTTTCATTTGTGTTATGAGAATGTTTAGATGATATTGTTCATGCAGGTGTGATTTATGGTAGTATACATTTAAATTATCAATCTGATACTAATCATACATTTGAATTTAACTTGTAGGAAAGATCGCGTGATGAAGACTCACAAAGCAAGATTGAAGAAGACTTCAACCTTTGCTACAAGGTTGAAGACAAGCAGTCCAATTATCCTACATTTCACATGATTGTATTATTTCTCACTGAAGACGAGAAACATATTGCAAAAGATGTTCTAGTTGCAGAAAAATTGTCAGATGGACTTTACATCATGATGACCTCCATGATAAAGGGAGCAATATGTTCTAGGAGATGAAAGACATTCCTCGAGAGTGCCATGATGACTTGGCTAGGGGAGAGTTATGTTCCAGTTGCAGAAAGAAGTCAAATGGACTTGACATCTGGATGGCCTCCGTGACAGAGGGAGCAGTGTGTTATAGGAGCTGAAGAGGGATGATGCACATCAAGCAAACATTCCTTGAGAGTGCCATGATGACTTGGCCAGGGGTGAATGGCTTATGAACATAACCATGCTGACTTGGTTCTTGTCTAATGAGTGTTTCCAAGTTGGGACTGACACTTCTTATACCCTACGACAGGATGATGAGATTAGCCATTACTTACCAGATGGGGCACCCTACGACGGGGTGGTAAGATCGTCTCATCCTGCAACGAGATGATGAGTTTAGATGGGACACCCTGTGACGGGGTGGTAAGATCCTCTCATCCTGCAACAGGATGATGAGTTTAGATGGGACTCCTTGCGACAAGGCGGTAAGATCCTCTCATCCTGTGAGGGGATGATGTGTTTAGATGGGACGCCCTGCGTCAGGGTGGTAAGATCCTCTCATCCTGCAACGGGATGATGAGTTTAGATGGGACATCCTGCGACAGGATGGTAAGACTCTCTAAGACATCCTGTGACAGGATGGTAAGACTCTCTAAGACATCCTGCGACGGGATAGAGAGAGCTCCCAAGATGTAAGAAGGGTAGTGTCAAGGTGGAGAGAGATTCTCTCATCCTACGAGAGGATGATGAGTTTAGTTCTTACTTGCGAGCAAGATGGGACACCCTGCGACAGGGTGATTCTCTAAGACATCTTGTGACAGGATAGAGAGAGCTCCCATAATGCAAGATGGACAATATGTCTTTTGGCTACCATCCTACGAATCGATAGTCCCTAAGGGCTCACTTATCAATGAAGTAAGAAAGATTGGTTATGCAATTCATCACCTATGCCAACTCAGAAAAAGAATTGGATGATGATGATGATATATGTTGACGATGATGATGATGATGATGATGTTCTAGTAGCCACATGTTGCTGCTGATGATGATGCTCCAGATGATGATGATGATGTTCCATGCTGATGTTGATGATAATGTTCCATGATGATGTTGGTGATGATGTTCCACATACATGATGTTGTTCCAAAACTTCCTATGATATATAGATTCATCGGTTAGTTGTACAGTTTTTGTTGTTGATGTCGTAGAATAACTTCCTTGTTAAGAGGGAGTGTTAAAGAAATGTAACTTAGGAAGATATTCTATTGTATTTTTATTATATTATTATTATTTCTCCTTTTAGAGATGTCCTTGTTGTAATTGGTGTTGTAAAAGTCTTGAGGTAAAACCTCTGTTGTAGGTCGGATCAATACTACCCACAAGAATATTATATAAATGTTATTTTTAAGTCTCCCTATGTAAGTCAACCTTGTTTTAGAGCAACAGGTCGACCTAGTTAAGTTAAGATGTCATTCACTTAATGAGTACAAATAGGTGAGGCACCTGCCTCATTTAGACACATCTCTCACACAAGTAAGTGCGCAAGAGATAGAGTGAGGAGGTTTGCTCGAGAGAGGAATTTATTAGTCTTGTTCTTGGAGTTGTTCACTGTACTTGGTTGAATACTATATTGAGGAAGTTTTGTTGGGTTTTCTCCCCCAAGAGGGTTTCCCAGGATAAATCTCTGTGTTATTTTGTCTTGTTGTGCTTTTCTTTCTTTCAGTGATCCTAATGTTATGGTTATAATGAAATGATGCTAAATGTCTAAAGTTCTTGTATAACCATTAAATCTATAACACCCTAGATGGATCAAAGTAGGGTAGTGCCTTCTTTCGAACACCTTGTGACAAGGTGGGAAGGTTAGCCCTTAGTTGCACACACTATCCTCTTAGAGGATGAGCATTGGGCATTCCTCCAGTATTAGCCATGTGACTTGGCTAGAGGTGAATAGCTCAGAATGGGGCAATTCCTTCTCTCGAACACTCTGTGATGGAGTGGGGAGATTAGTCCTATGATGACTCCCTAATGGACTAGGTTGAGTTGTTGACTCCTCAATGGACTGAGTTGAGTTGTTACATGTTGACTCCCCGATGGACTAGGTTGAGTTGTTGACTCCTCGATGGACTAAGTTAAGTTGATGACACTTCTCGATGGACTAAGTTGTGTCGAAAGACCTTTCTTATGATGACGAGTTGTTCGAGATAAGTCGTGATGCTCAGATGATATCCAAATGTGTTCCAGCAAGACGATACCTTCCTAGCTAAGAGGGAGTGTTGATGATGCAGCTTAGCGAGGTATCCACACAAGCAAGTTGGTCGATGAGGAAAACAATAAATAAACATTATTATGTTGCTAAGACAAGTCGACCCCACAGTGTAAAAGTCACCTGCAGATCAGTATAAATAAGAGTGACGCCCTCATTTGATCAGTCAAGCAAGTTTACTCAAGTCAGCTAGTGAAATGTGTAGGTGAGAGAAAGATAGAAGCTGGAAGAAGACTCTGATCTGGGTTTTTTTTCTTTGGGTTTATTTTCTTCTTATATCTGACGTACTTGTATCTTGAATCTCTGAATTAGAAAGGTTGGTTGGGTTTTTCCCGAGTTGGGTTTTCCCAAGATATAATCTTTGTGTCTCTTTGTTTTTGTGCATGGTTATTCTTTCAGTTATCCTATTTGGTTTTCGCTGCAATTAATTAAAGTTATGTTGCTATATTAAAATCCAACATGAAATTAATGAAATAAACTAGGGAACACCTCGAATGGAATATTGTCACTTTTCCTTTGAGTCCCTGGCAACGACACCAAAATGTTAGCGCTCAAATTGCCAGCGCTAACACAACTAGGTTGTGTTGACCAGCTCAAACGAGAGTTTAACCCAATGTCACCACAGTCTAGCCTCTCAACACTTCGAGTAACTCCAAACCTAGGGGGAAACCCTAATCAATAAAAGACACCTGCAACCACCAACAAACCACAAATACCTTCCACAAACCTTAAAAGCTATGATTAGTGCCTTTTCGAAGTCAAACAATATTAAACTAACAAAATAATCATGCAATAATGAAGTTATTCATTTTATAATCATTTCCAAATAATATCACGCTTTCAAGGCAATTTCATGTCTCCCAAGGCAATGTCACATTTCCTAAGGAATCCAATCCAAAATGCGTTTCCTCAAGGAAAAGAGAACAATTGAACCAGGGAAAAGTTGTAGGATAAGCCTGTTGTCCGTCGATTGCACACCAGCAGCAGAAATCTTTCGAAAGTTGTCTCCTCACTTAGGAAAGTGGGAGAGGTGTGACCTTGGGGGCAAGCACAGAGCTAGGTACTATCACCTACTCCTAGCTCCTCCGTTTAGGCTAACTCCTAACGAAGCCAAGGGGGGTAGTCCCTACAAAAGAGTTTCTATGGCTCTTAAGTTGTTAAAGTGTTTTGATTAGTTGCGGATGCGAATGGGTGTTGTTTAAGAGTTATTATGATTTGAAGTGTTTGTTTATTATGAATATGACACTAAATTAAAAGCAATCCACGTTGTTAACAAGAGATTACAAAGATAAGCAAAAATTCTAGACCTTAATAGTGCATTCAGAGAAAGAAATTATGATAAACCATAGACCATTGATCAAATAATATGATTATGCAAATTAAAAAGGACCAGTGCCTTATGGAGTCAATGAAGCTGAAATGCGCCAGAGAATTAAACACAAGTCTAGAAATCAAGCTAGTGAATGTTAGGTGATGCGACTGCTCTTGGTAGGTTTTAAGGTTTTTATGTGTTCTTGATTAAGGTGTCAACGAAAGTTTATCAAAGTCGGGAGACTCTTCTAAGTTTCCTCCGTTTAAGACATGTCGGGCCCGCCCAGTATCCCAGGCTGATATTGTCAAGTGACCAGCTAGCCGAGAATCTAAGACAGCAGGAGGTTTCGGCACCTCTACTAGGAAGTACTTTGGAAGAATCCCTACAACACCGGTGCATTGGTTACCGGGTGTTAAGTATTATTAGGTTACTCTTGCAGGGTTTAAAGATCCAGTGCCATTTCTGGGTACTCCGATCTGAGATCGGTCAGAGCATACTCCGGCAAGGAGGGAAGGAGTTAATTAATTAAAGGGGTGTGTGTTGCAAGTTTTATTAAATTAATTAATTAGGACTCTCCGACAGAGAGCGCTCTTGACCCCGTCTTATGGCAGTGGTTCAAGAGATTTATCTAATCTAAGATGCCTAATGCAAGGATATGCAGTTCTATGAATGCTCTCCGATAGAGAGTGCTCTTGACTTGTGTTACTGCAAGTTCAAGAGTCTTACTTAATTTGTTAAACTTGAAAAAGACATAGAACATAAAAAATCTAACTACCCAAGAGTCTCTTTCAAGTTTTTTAGGGCCCTAATCGGGAAAGCAAGGGTGTAAGTATACAGTAAGAACTTATTCAATATTTAATCAAACAGTCAAATCAGTACTTTTACTTCATTTTCAAAACATAATGAATTAATCAAAACATGAACTACTTGATTATGATTATGCAACTTATCCTACCCTATCCTATCATTAGCAATTTAAACCAAAAATGAAAATCATGACAATGAGACGATACAGGCTTCCCCCAAATGGGGGAAGAAGGGTGTGGGAGCCGTAATCCCACTCGCTTTTTTATTAATTTTTACAACTTTGATGGCTTTTATTTTTTGCCTTTGCCTTGGAAGAACATGGAAAGAAAGGGATAGAGAGAAGAGGGAAGATTTGTCTTTTTTGTTCTTGCTTGCTTAAGGCCCTTTGGGATTTTCTCGATTCTTCCTGCAAATAAGAGCTTTAAACAATTCAAACGTTATGTATTACTCAAAAATTTAAAGACAAACTACAAACCAAATTCTCAAAAAAGAGGGTAAAAACCAGCGGTGAAAGAAAAGGAAAGAGAGAGGAGAAAAACCAAGAAAAGGGAGAGAGAAAAGGTGAAAAAGAGGGCTGTCCTAAATGTGAAAAAAATGGCTGTCCAAAGGCAAAAAGAGGGCTGTAAAACAGTAAAAAAAAGGGCAACAAACAGTCAAAAGAGGGCTGTCCACAAGGAAGGAAAAGAGGGCTGTAAAACAGTAAAAAAAAAGGGCAGCGAACAGTCAAAAGAGGGCTGTCCACAAGGAGGAAAAAGAGGGCTGTCCACAAGGAGGAAAAAGAGGGCTGTCCAAAGCATGAAAAAAGGGGTGAAAACTAGGTAAAACGAGGGCTGTCCAAAGAGAAGAAAGAGGGTTGCAAAGCTGAGTGAAATGAGGGCAGCGAAAAGTCAAAAGAGGGCTGTCCAAAAAGAAGAAAAAGAGTGGTAAAAAGAATAAAATGGGGGCAGCGATGAAGGAAAGATAAGAAAGGGAAAAACCAAGCAAGGAGGAAAAGGCTAGCAAGCAAGAAAAACAAGGGGATCAAGGAGCAAAGAGAGAACTAGAAGAGGGAAGTTCAGTAACCAAGAAAGTATTTGAAATTATGGATGGAACCCAAGAGAAAGAGCTAGACTCCCAGCTTTCTTTTTGTATTTTGAAGAAGATCTTTGTAGGTCCTGCAATGAAAGTATTAAATTAAAAAGGTTGTTTGAAGCTTGGGAT